>JANHGN010013665.1:3555-23892 GCA_024605025.1 Megaceryle maxima | reverse complement strand
GGGGGCTGACATGAAGGCGGGGGAAGGTCTGTTCAAAAGGGTTTGTAGTGACAGGACAAGGAGCAATGGGTTTAAGGCAAGAAAGGAGAGATTTAGACTGGATATTAGCAAAAAGTTCTTTGAGGGTGAGAGATCACTGGAATAGGCTGCCTGGGTAGCTTCCCTCTCAGCTGCTTTAACATGCTTTTAGAGCCAGGCCTCTACATCATCCAAAGGATAGGCAAAGAATTTGTGTAGCTCTTATAAACACTTTGTGCATTAAAGCTCAGAGAACATCATATCCCTTTAAAGAGCTGACAACCAGCCTCAGTGTAAACAGTAAGTATCTAAAATTCTTGGTGTGCCAAGCACCTTTGCAAGTCAAATTTCATTCACTCTTTCTATCAATCGAAGCATTTAGGGCTGCCCTCATAATCTCAGAATGCTTGGAGTTGCAACTGAAGGGAGGCAGCAGATGAATCGAGCTACAATAGCCTTTAATCCTCCATCCCAGAGCCTCAGATGTAACCACATTGAAAGTGCAGTAAGAAGACTTAACATCTATGTAGGTACTTCCAAAGAAAGATGCATGTGTAAAGCCATATGGACATTGCTCTGCTCCCTCCCCCCTGTTGTTAGATACACTGATTTGAATATTTTATCCTGTATTTTAAAATGTTTTCTTTTAAATAGAATCTTTGGGCTTTGGGAATAAAGTTACAAAGGAAAGAAGAAAAGCAGCTGCCAATGGGGAAAGAAAAAAAAAAAAAAAAAAAGGAAACACTGCAAGGTCAAGTCAATTATTAATGATAATTTCTCATCTGACCTGACAATATCTTTATTGTAAACATCTTGCCACGACAGCTTTTAAAGTGTAGGTCATAGACAGATGGTGGTCTGTGAAACATTGCCCTGTCAGGCAGTCCTGATTCATTGTTTCCAGCTGCTGCACAATTTTAAGTAATTTTTTTTTTTTTCACTTAAAACTGTTGCTATAGTTTCATGGTAATTGCTGGTGGGAGTAGAAGTCATGCTTTCATTGCAACTGAAACCACGCCTTTTTATTTTGACTTTTACTGCTCAGATCTAACAGAAACCTGGTGGTGCTCTTTGGTTTTCATGAAAATAAAATACCTGTGATTGGGAAACTTAAGTGCACCTCGTGGTCTGGCTAAGACTAGCAGTTTATTTCTACATTATCACAGACCTCTACTACTTCAGTTACAAATATAATAAAATCAGTTGTTCTGGAGATGCATGACAGAAATGTATGCACTAAAACCTCTAAAATCAGGAGCTTCTGGGTGTTAGTCCAGGTACTAAATAACAGCAGAACTCTTGCTTGAATGAAGCCCATAATTAAAAAGGGAAGGGGGCATAGCCTCTCCCAACCAGCCTGGCTGGTTGTACCCCTTTTTGGTGACCCTGACCCATAATATCACTGTATCCTACATAAAGACTCAGTTCAAAATAGGAAGGATAAAAACTATTTCTAGAAGTTAATGTTTCTCCAGCAATGTGAAATCCATAGGGACAATGACAAACCTCAGCTCACTTCTCTCTAAACAGAAAACTATTTGTTAGATGTTGCCTCCTCTAACAGCCTCTTTATATATATAGGTTACTAATAAAAAAATAGTATTTTCCTTCCACATTCATACACATCTGTGACTTGCTCTTCTCACAGTATTACACTGCTGGAGTTCCAGATACTGCAGTAATGAGTTTTAAGGCAGGAATCTCTACCAATCAAATGTTTGACCAAATTGCTGGTAGAATCTGAAAGGTGCTAGATGGAGAAACATCTGCAAGTGTACGATGCCTATATGCAACCTCCCAGATTTGTGCTAGCAGCAAGGAGCAGGGTGCTAATTAAAATAAAACAGCACAATGTGCTCCCTCATGCAGGTACCATCCTGTGTGTCCCCAGCAGGCTTCTAACCCCAGACACGTTCTGCCCCTGGGGAGCGCGGAGCATCCTGTGTCCACTCTGCAGAGCACTTCCCATTTTGCTTGGTGCTGGTAATGAAATAAAGGTCAACAAACAAACCAACCTCAATCCCCTTGTGGCTTGTAATTATACAGCCACACTAATGACCCTGCTGGGATCCCTCCCTTCCCGTCCTGCTCAGCCCCAGGTTCTGCTTCCTCTCCTGGCGTGAGAAAAAGTGCTCCGGTGTGGGCAACACCCTGTCCTGCTGCTGCTGGTCTCCCTGGTGAGGATGTTTCCCATGTCTCACCTTCCAAGGTTTCCTAAGCCCACAAGAAGCAGAATATGCTCTACTGGAAGTTGTTCTCAGGAATCAAATTAATTTTAACCGACAACCTGAAAACCAGTTGAAAATTAACAACCGTGGCCTAGAGTGAACAGACAGGAATTTGGCTGAATTAAATCTACCTGGGATCTTGTTTTGTTTTTTTTTTTTCTTCTTGTTAAGAGTGCACATAAGATGATTTGCATTCTTTACAGAGGCATGGCAGTGAAATACCCTGATTAGGTGAAAACATTTGTGTATAGCACTCCAGCAAAATTCCTAGCATGTGTTTTCACGCTATCAGCTCTTCCCTGATACCAGTGAAGTATCCTCCTTCAACTAGAACAAACAATGCCATTAAGGGCACAGCCCTGCTAATTATTTCTAAACCACAGGCCTCTGCTAACACAGCCACGTTGTGCTTCCACCCTCCCATGCAATACAGACCAGCAAAAGCACTTACCCACCTTTCCAGGGCTCCCAGAAGCTACTCAAAGTTGATGGCTTTGATAAACCTCTGTTGGCTTCCCCAGTACCTATTCAGCTGGAAACAATCTTCTTGAAACAAATTAATCCATCCCCTCCTTATCTCTGCAAGTGCAACACATCTCTGCACATTGCTTCAGGTAACCCTGCAGCTTCTCCTTGCAGCAGATAACCAAACTCTTGCATTTTCTGTCCTGCAGGCCAGGCCTTCAGTGTCTTCTTCATGCCAGGACTTGCCCCGTGGCTCTTCACTGAAAATACTTCAACTAGAGGAAGGAAGATTTGGTGCTTTTATCACGCTTTGCAAGCCCATACCACATACAACAATACCCTTATATATGCAAAGACCTACTAAACATCAGAGGCTCCTTGGGACCCACAAGAGAGAGATACAGAATCATAGAATCAGTCTGTTTGGAAGACACCTTCAAGATCATCAAATCCAACTGTTAGCCCAGCACTACCAAGTCCACTACCAAACCACGTCCCTCAGCACCCCATCTATACGTCTTTTAAATACCTTAAGGGATGGTGACTCCACCACTTTCCTGAGCAGCCTGTGCCAATGCTTAGTAACACTTTCTGTGAAGGAATTTTTCCTACTATCCAATTTAAACTCCCCCTCGTGCAACTTGTGTCTGTTTGCCTTTTCCCTATTGTTTGCTATGTGGAAGGACAGACTTGACTCCCACTTCACTAGCACCTCCTTTCAGGAGACTGGCATAGGATAGTGGCACTTTGATTTTGCTACTTCAGTGACAAAGTGTGTCTCAGCATCAGGATTCATTTTCTTTCTTACAAGGAGCTTTAAAAACCTTTGCAAAGATAATTGTCCAATGAGGTCATTTTTGTACTAACCCTTTTCTGGAATTCATTGGACTAGGAATGTGGTTTTCTTCAGTATAACACAGCTATGTTTGGGTTTTATACTCTTCTATTTATTTAATTTTTTTTTACTTAAAAAAGAAAAAAAGGTATCCAAGCAGCTCCTAGAGCTATTTTTTTTTCCATGGATTTGTGGCCCATGCTTCACTGATGGTCTAAGAGAGGTGAAGCTCTAACAGGAGCTTTTCCTGCACTCAGGATGTTTCAGGTCTTCTTTCCATACAAACTGCCTGGCATTTAATAAGATGTGAATACATGCTGGGAGTTTCCCTCAGTGCACGAGTTTCTTCCTCCTTCCCCACATGTATTTTCACACTACTGATAGAAATACATTTCCTTCTGCCATCCAACAGGCCCAAAAGTTCTTAGGGACGCTGGCATGCAGCATGGTCACACAGACCTCCTGTCTATAAGAACAAATCAACTTCCTTCCCCTCCACCACCCCTTCAGCAGCCTCAGTCACTGGTGTCTCCATTAAAGGGCACACCACAGATCACAAAGTTTCTTCCTGAGTTTTATTTTGGAAACGAGTTAAAGACAATGCGAGATTTCCTTAAAAATTACTGAATTTCAGGTCAACTTAAGGAAAATAAGGATGGTACGTGCTTAAAAAGACAGGAAACATGCACAAATCTGGAGTCATACAGGGTTCCAAGGAACGCACCAGTAACCCTGTCCTGACATATATTTGACCTTTATTGCCAGCACACAATCGCAACATCCTGAACGTTTGTAGCTGAAGTTTTCCCAGTGGATTTTCTAGCTTGCTTATGTCTACACTGAAGTGTAGCTATGTAAATGTGATTTATACATGAGCATCTAACCTGCCTCTATGTGAGACTTTATTTAATGTTCATGACTGCCATGCACCATCAAGAAATGGGTTAGAAGAGTCCAGCTTTCAGAATGTAACAATTATACTTTTCATTTTATATATAATGCACCTCCACGAAGAGTAAACTGTAAACAAAGCCAAATGCAGATAAAGAAAAGAAGTATTGTGTATTTAAGAAACTTCCTTTAAAACAAATTATTTTATCTTGATCCAAACATTCACAATAGCAGGAAGCTGGATGATAACATGTTTACAATTGTATAATAGCTCCAAAACCAGTAAACCATCCTCCCACTATATTAAGAAAAGATCCTAAAAATAAGATTAGACCAAAGCTTCTTGACTGAATTAACCTAAGACAAAAGATTTGGACACCTATGGTACATAATTCTTTAAAAATTAGTTGAAGCAGCATTTTTTTGCAAACAAATACACAAATATTCTATTAAGCACTCCTGCTTTTCTTATAAATCAATGTTCAAAATTTGGTCAGAAAGACAAGTCACTTCCCGTATCGTGGAAGCTTAGAAGTGGATTTTGGGAAGATTTTCCAGCCTTATTTTTGAGTGTTTCTCCCTTTATTTCTATCCTGTATTTTTTCTTGCAAAGAGCTACAGAACAGCAGGTACTATGATAAATCTTATCCCATACTCCTCATTCTACCTGACCCTACAAAAGTTGCCATAACAAAGATACCAATCATGTAAAACAAATAAATAAATTAAACTTGCTTTAAGAAAGGGCCTTGAGCAACCTGGTCTAGTGGGAGGTATCCCTGCCCATGGCAGGGGGGTTGGAACTGGATGACCTTTAAGGTCACTTCTAACCCAAACCATCTTAGGGTTCTATGATTGTAAGAATAGAAGTTTTAAGTGTAAATGGTACAATACAGAATGGTTATCAGTGATATTTGAGCCAGCTCCAGATTAACTAGCAAAGCTACATGGGAGAGGCTGAGGGGAATGCCATGAAGTTGAACAATGAGAAATGCAAAGTTCTGCAGGTAGCCAACAGCTGGGTCAGCCTGACTCAGGCCACGCTCTAGATTACGTTCAGCATTTGACAAATACTCGGGATAGGGATTTCAGACATTAACAACAAGGTAAGTCAGCTTTGGATCTTCGCTCTGATCATGGAAATACCAGCCCAGAATTTAAGCAAGCAGCACAATGTTGCCTTTAAATGAAAAAGGAACAGAAAACCACGTTGCTTTATTCATACTTCATTTCTCAATCATCACCTATTCTGTTTTATCTTCTCGCTTTTAAAAATAGCACTGCAAGTAGAAAGCATTAATTTTAACTAATTAATTTTAACTGCACTCCCCTCCTCTAAAAGAAACCCACAGTATCAGCAGAAGAAAGCACAAGACTTTTAGACAAACAGGTTTATAAGGTTTATTTTCCATTGCACATACATGGATTATATACAAGTTAGTAACATAAGTTACTTCTTAATTTTCTAAAAGATTGTTACAGCAAACACTTGCCATTTTAAAACATCGAGTCATAAATCAATCTAAAAAGGTAAATATGACTATTTTAAAAATGAAACAAATTGCACTTTGTTAGGGAGAGTCAAATACAGGTTTGTCTATATGCTGTAACAAACTATATAGCAGGTAATATTACAGTTAGAAGTAGCTCTTGCAGTCCATTTGTACATTAATAATTCTTTTCAATTTTACTTAATTAAAAACTGTTGGGTATTTGAAAGACTTACTCCTCTTCCTAATATTCAAGATTTATCACATGAAATGCACTAGCAACTAAGTCTTTATACAATTGCTATTCAAATATAAGGAGAACACCACACCTGAAAAAAAGGAAAAAAACTAAACCATTGATTTTACATGTATCATGAGATGAGAAGTATGGAAGGTGTTCAGCAATAAAGCCCTGTCCACTACTTACATAAAAGAAAATTAAAAAAAAATAATCACTGCACACAATACAAAGGGTGGGGTCACTGTAGTTTTTAAGTCTCCTGGAACAGTGGATGCTCCTCATTACTGTTCACAGATGAGTGTTTCCATAGCAAACCTGTTCTCAAAGTGTCGAATCTTTCGGCAATTGACGGCTTCACGCTTCTGAATTCCTGTTTGTATTCATAAGGGACAAGGAGGGTAAACAGGAGAGGGGATGAGCTACATCAGAGACATAACAGCTTTACATTTGCTCTAACAAGGTGTCCCAGAAATCAGAACTACCCACCTTCAATCCCCCTCTCAGAGCACACACACGTAGGCACATATTCATAGTTAGAAAATCAATGAGCAACCTGCCCTAGGTAGAGGTGTCCCGACTCGTGTAGGGAGGTTGGACCAAATGACCTCTAGAGGTCCCTTCCAGCCACAAACATTCTATGATCCTATGAAAAGCATCAGTAAAAGCCTGAACCCCAGAAAACACCCATGCATACACACACATTTAGCAGCTCCTAGTCCACTGGGGCTTTGAGAACTTTTGCACAATAAAATGCCTTATTTCCTTATCTACCCAGAAACCATCAGATGTACTTAAGCCCACGGAACCAGTTACTGCAATAAGCAACCCCTGCTTTAATATTAGTCACTCCTTTCAACACAATCAATCCTATTTATTGAACTCAAGTGGCACTGAACTTTCTGCCAACACAAAAGAAGGCAGGAGGAACATTTACCTTTCGTGGCTTCTCTGCGCTGTAGTTTATAGGTCTCCTTGCCACGGCAGAGGCGGTAAATAAAGAATCCCAGCTGATCCACGTTTTCAATGCGATCAGTAACAATCATCTGTTCATGAATCAAATAGGACTGAGGCAAATATGTTCCAGCCTGTTGAACAAAAAATATAACAGCTATGTCAAAAGCCATCGCTTCATGGTCTAGGTACACAAGAAGACTGCAGTATTTCTTCACCCCAGCTGTGACATACCTGCTTTCAATTCTTTTAAAGTATGTATTAAACACAGAATTTCATTCTAAATGTGCAAAGGTGACTGCGCTGCACAAATACATAAGGATTGTATTCAAAAAGGTCACAAAACTTCCCCTGATGCATACATCCACCATCCTCCTGCTACACTAACGTCAGTCTTCAGCAGAGAAGAAACGTTTCCTTCCAGAAGCACCCACTGTCACTGATCAGCCCTGCACTTACCATCCAAAGTTTTCATTTACCATCCAAAGTTTTCATTTAGAACCCCAACAGACCTCAATGGGAACTACTCCCAAACAGGAGCTGGCAGCAGCATGCTCTACAAGGAGCTACTCTTGCTGGTAAGTGTATGCCAGCTGCAGTGAGCTCCAGCTGCCATCCACAGGCTACAGGAAACCTTGAATGTATTCACAGAGTGGCTCACAACTCTCCAGGCAAATGCAAGAGAGACCATCTAGCCCCAGATGTTGTTATGGTGACTCCCACAACTGTTTATATGGCAAGGTACTGGAGAAAGCCATGGCAGTGTGTCAGGAGTTTTAAGGCAAGACACTGAAAAAGGGAAGAGTCGTGGTGATACGCAAAGGCTTCCCAAGCCTTTTCTAGCCCCTTCAGCCTTATTTTGCCACAGCTGAAATGATGGAGGCATCCAGCTCTGTGCACACGTCACTGGACACAGCTGAAGATGCACCCTTAGCTACCAGCCCATTTCCTAATACTGCCACTGGTAAATAAGCATCAACTTTTATGAAATATCACTTCATTGAAGAAATTCTTAATGTCATTCTTATTTATGGCATGAGAGTAGGTGTTGCCTGCTTTCTAAAAATGAAATTATCACTCAGGGAAACAAATTCAGTTTCTGTGGCAAAAGATCACTGTATTTTTTTTTTATTGTCAATAAACAATTTGAAATTTCCCCTACAACAGAGGGACTGTCTTTTCAGTTCAAGCGACACGTTGAGAAGCAGCTGATTAATTGCTATTCCTTTCAGTTAAGAGACTGTGTTAAATTCACTTTAAACGATGAGAATTTCCTTCAGCACATACTATGAAGAAAAAAACCCAGCATTTTTTTTTTTTCTTTAAATAAGAATTTATAAAATGTCATACTCCCAAATTACCCCATTCATTATTTGGCAATTAAATCACTGTAAATTACTGTAGCTTAACCCCTGCTCTCTCAAATTTCAGGGGAGAGCAAAGCTGCTGTGCAGGACACTGGCAGGGTGGGCAGCAGTGCTGAGGACTCGGGGCAGCCTTTGGGGACACTCCCAGGCTTATGTCCTCCAAACCTCAGGACGTCCCAAACCATCACACCCAGGACCCAGTCTTCTTGACCCTCCCGGGGCATGCAGGAGGAGATGGAGCTCAGTGCAGGAATCTCCTCTGCCCAGCTGCAGCAGGAGCACTGAGATCCAGCAGAGCCACAAATACCATCATCTTTGAGATGTCCTGTGCATCGCATACGGATAAAATCAGTCCTGTTGTCTCAACAATGGGAACAAGGGGGATGAACAAATACACCTGGGCTTCAGGCTTGTTTCCCAAGGAAAGGAAGCCTTTCACTGTCTTCACATTCAAGCAAACTGTATCAATATATAGAAATGTGGTTCTCTAGGCTAAATCTATGGCTTGTTTAAAAAAAGCAAACCAGGCTCAGAGCACCTCCATGTTCCTAAAATGTCCTCTGCATGTATGCAGAGCTTATTTTAACAAAATGAGCACTTTAATTTCCTATATAATTCTTTTTTTTCCTTCTGCAACCAGCACGACTGCAGGACAGTGAAGAGAAATTTACTCGCTTTGTGCATCTGCAGAATAATTTCCCAAATTTCAGTTACAAAACATTCAGCCTGATTTTCTGAGACATCAAATGCCCACAGCTTTTTTTTTTAATACAATGTGAATTAAACAGATGTCTCATAAAATTAGGGGACTCACTGTTGGGGACAATGCTCAAAACATTTTGATTTTGTACAGATTTTCAATGAAATGTGCAATGCTTGGTTAGTCTCTTACATGTAAATCAAGCATATTTGATTTTGTACTAATGCCAAACTAAGAAATTAACAGATATTAATAGTGGAATTTCTATGAACAAAAAATGGAAACAAAAGAGCAGCCCCCCCCAAAAATATGGGGTCACAGTTTTACAGACACCACCTCATCTTTATGTAGAAAAAATGAAAGTGTAGTTAAACAGACAATGTCAAAATGGGCAGTGAAAAAGCAGCAGAGGACTTACTGGTAGCATTTTTCACATGGAATTTAGTTGTATACAGAAACCACTCCAAAATGGTTCCTGGAGTCCTAATTCCAAAGCTTTGTTTGAAAGATGCAAACCCCAAGATGACATTAACCATTCTGAAGTTACATAAACCCAGTAAAATAAAATTTAAAAGAGTCTCCCTAAATCTTAAGTCAGAAGCTAGTTTTTCAACTCTCTTCTCCACCTGGAGTGTTTTGCTGTCTGTAAAGAAAGCAGAAGCCTAAAAAACAAGGTAAACACAATTTAAATCTGTACTAAAAGCCTACAAATGTAAGAGTCTAAAAAAAAAAAAAAAGAAAACACAAGATAAAGATGATTCATATTAAATCAGTAAGAGACTTCATTAGATTATCTACTTTGGCCTCCTCAATTTCACAGGTCATTACGTTTCACCCAGTTAGTACTACTAAGAGAACAGCGTGTCCCTGTGGTGATGACAAGTCAGCCAGCACCAGCACCACAGGCCAGGCAGCAGCATTCAATTATCAAACCCTGCTGGGAAGAGATTCAGAGTTGCCACAACGCTGTACTGCAAACTGATGTTGGTTCAGTGGTTGTGCTCAGTCCTTTCCAGGGTCCTCATTTTTAAAGGCACTGAGTCTTGCTCTGAAGGTTCGGCGCTTGCAGAACTGGGAATCTGGCTGTGCTAAAACCCCTCTTGCTTAAAAGGGTTTTGCTTTTGCTTAAAAGAACTTCTACAAAAATCTCCCTGGAAGCAGGAAGGTCCATCTTAAGGCTGCTGGAGGCCTCGTGAACTTGTCCATCTTAAGGCTGCTGGAGGCCTTGTGAACTCACAACCAGTGCTGGTCCATCACAGCCAGTGCCACATCTAATTTCCCTGAGCACACACAGCAGATCCAACACACCTCACATCCAGCACACCTCACATAGATCACACTCAAGCCACTGGATCAGTTCAAAGTAGGGGCCAAGCCCAGGGACTTATGTGTTAAACAATGCCCACATTAAAAGGATTTCCCAGTATATCTACTTTAAGCCTCTCAGCTAACCAGTCAGTCCAGCACACACATGCTTTACTGCAACTTTAGTGACAAAGGATTATAAATTAAAACCCTCATGGACCCCTATCAAAGAGTTTGAGGTACACCACATCTACACAATTTTGTCAACTGAATTCATAACATCGAAGAATGAAATCAGGTTTCTTTTCTTCCTCTGGATTGATAATTACTTTGTGATTATAGTTAATTAACTCAGAAGGTTACAGAGTTTTTAATCTGTTTGCAAAGTTCTCTAGTTATCAGTTAACTTTTTAAACACATGCACCTTGTGTCAACATCAGAGATCCGGGGAAAGAAAAAAAAAAAAAGAAACTGTTCTCCTTTTTCCCCATCATAAGGTAAATTACTTATGATTTAACCATACCTTGATGTTAATGAGCAGCTCCAGAAAATTTTTTGGTGGCATAACAACTGAAGTGTTCAGTGGAATCACATAGCACTTATCCAGGCTGAGGTCAAGATAGGCAGTGAGTCTCTGTTGAGGAAATCTTTATTTTAATCAAAGTAACAAGAGCATCAGAAAATTCACATACAGATTTTGCTAAACTGCTATTGCCTTGTGTTGTTCTTCAAATTACTGTTTTCTTCACTATAAAGCCTATCCAACAAACTCCAATTTGAGGGTACACAAATGTAGAAATAAAAGGCAGTCTTGCTGAGAGTTTAAATCTCTGACAGGGATTTGTACAAGGCAGCAGGCAGTAAGTAGCTCAAATGTACTACAGAAATGAAATTACAATGGTGTATCTGACCTATTAGGCAATCAAGTACAGTATTAATTTATTCCTAGTGCCTGCATTTTGAAACAAGAGGGCGAAAACCTTGCTCTAGTCTCCACACTTGGATATTTTGTTATAGTGTAAAGGGGGCGTGCCGCTGGTAACAAAATATAGAAGGAAAAAAACCAGTTACAGATAATGCAACAAAAATCCTTTTAATTTTCAAAAATATGAGTGAATTGAAGTGTTAATGATTATTCATAGCTGGATTCATATCTTTATAGTACCTGAACTGCAATATTTGGATTATTAGATATAAAAGCCCAAGGAATTATCCTGATGAATCCTGCGGCTCTGTTCACTTGAGTTGTGTTTTACTGCATCTGTTCTCACTAAAGAACACGTTACCCCAAGCTGCTGAAAGCTCTAAGGCTGCAGATGTATATAAAATACTGATCACCAAGAGCCCAACAGTCAAAATAGCATCAGGACAGCAATCACCAGTGCAACTTAGCTCCTTACAGGGGAAAAAGCGCTATGCCTATGGTAAATGATCTTTGCACTGACCTTTAGAGCAAAGCCTTTAACCCATTAAATCAAAAAAGGAAATTTTTAATATGAAATTGTTCCTATTCACTTCTTACATCCTGCTTTCCCCACCCCTCCACCTTCCCTCCCCATTTTCCCTCTTTAGAGGCTTTGCTCTAACTCTTAACAGAAGCTCCCTAAATATATTCAGGAATATTTTTAAACGACATAGCTCAAGCAAGCAACGTTTTCCTCCAAATCTGGTTATGAATATTTGATAGATAGAACTCATTTTGCCTGGAAAACTTTAAAGTTTGCATAAAAAAAATAAGACGCTTCCCTATTCTTCTTTTTCAGCCTCGCTTAAAAAAGCTGCTCAGCAAAGTCTTCAAACCTTCTCAGAAATTTAGCTTCCTGAAAACCAGCTGCAGAACATTTCACTGCTATCAGACAGCTTCCATCAAGCTGATAGAGAAAAGAAGGGCTTCTAATTGTTTTACAGCTGTCGTTAATACCGTGAGCTGCAGGCCTGTCAACTGCCTTAGCAAAAATTTATTGCTATGATTTCTAGCAAAGTTGTTTCTACAAAAAAAGGAAGACACAGCTAAAAGTGCTTCGATAGCCTAGTTCAGTGCCTTGAGGAATCCCAGTAGCCTGTGGTGCCCAAGGAAAATTTAGCTTCTGCTAAGCTTCCTACGGCATCTGGAAAATGAGCTCTCTGCCGCGGTCAGTCAGCCGGTCACTTCCTTCCCTTTCTGCTGCTGCTTTGGGGTTTTTGAGCCGTGCCTGAAAGGCATCTCTGGGGGTGCCTGAACATACCTAGTGGCATCAGACACAATCAGCCCCTGCAAGTTGATGTCAAAGCTGTAACAACCCTTTCCCAGTGTCCTTTGGCACCACAGCGGTTGGTCAGCTTCTATCTCGGTGGACTTAGCGCAGTGAGAACTATATTCCTTTTACTTCCTCATACTAAAGAAAGGAAATTGCTCTAAGATTTTCCTGTTTCTATAAACAGAACTGTATTTGCAAATGGTGGTTTACAAACTACCTCACGATGACTGTATCGCTCTGTACTTTATATGCCTGGTTAATAATTGCTTGCAGCCTGGTGCTGATCAAAACACTGCTGCTGCCTCCTCCACCCTCTGCTTTCCCCCACCACAGTAATTAGAGAGTCCATTTATCAGGATGACTGAAGGGGAACAGTTTTCTACTTTTAAATGCTTTCAGCTTGTTTAGAAATAATTCTTACCCGGTGGAAATCATGGACGATATCGGCAGGATCGCTATCGGCAAAGTCAGGGACTGGCACACTGATAAACTCAACATCTTCCTCCTCCAGGATCTGAATATTTTGCTCGATCGTGTGGTAGCGAGCGCTCTGAGCCTCTGCCCCAGGCTCAGGTAAACTTAAGCCATCTTCAATGTACTTGATTCCACAGAAATACACACCACCCTGCTAAAAATAGTAAACAACCCAGCAACAAGAACATTGGTACCCTTGCTAGAAGTTTAATATTCTCTAACCACTGTGGAGATGAAAAACTTGTCAGACTAGCTGAAATGTTTTCCCTTTAGTTTGATTCATCCACCAAAGTAGGAGCCAGTTGCTATCTGCAGCAGGACCATGGGTAAAACCTTGATTGTACTGAACCCAGAGGGAGTCCTTCCCTTGAATTCAAGGAAACCAGGCTCCCAAAAGCAGGTTCTTACAATCTAGTCTTCAGTTTTGCATCTGTTATCTGTGCCACATTGCATCTTATTTTTAGAAAGGCAATGAAGTTCCTACACCTATATGCAGGCATATTATTATTATTATTAAATTATGATTTAACTGCAGTCAGTAATTACAATTTAAAACATTGAAACTGGTCATCCAAATCACCCTTAAAAAGCAAGTCTAACTGAATCTGGTCCTGCTTGCAGCAGAGGGTTGGACCAGATGACTTCAAACGTTTCCTTCCAACCTCACTTATTCTGTGAAGTTGCTTAGTTTTGCTGGGTTTCAGTTTTGAAAGTCAGTGGTTTTTTCCTTCCTTTTTTTTTTTTTTAAACATTTTTAAAAGACAAAAGGTAATAAAAATAAATTAAAAGAACCAATTTGTGTTCTCCTGTCACAGTACACATGGCAGGTTACCTAAGTGAAGCATAAAGTCCTGAGTCAGAGGAAGTCATTTACCAAATTTAAAGGCCATATAGTTGCAGAAACATACAACTTCTGCATATGCACATGCCATCAATTTAAAGTTTCACATTGAAAGCACATCTTCAGTGCCACGTTAGCTCAGTGCAATGTTAGCTCAACTCCTGAGTGTCTCCTTCAACCCAGATGTGAGTCATAAACAAGTACCAGGGGTTGGAATTAAACAGCACTTTCAATTTCAGTTGGCTGGCATGTGAGAGGTGGAGCAGCACCATGCTAAGCACAGATGAGAAGTGTGTTAGTTATAGAGCAGATCTTCAGCTACTTTCAGCTTAATCCACCAAGATATGCTCTGCTTTTCAAGCATCATTTGCTACACTACTGCTCCCCTGTAAATTAGTTTAACATGATAGCCAAAGAGAAAATAAACTGCAAGTTCAGCTAGAATTTCTTATGTTTAATCACTCTGCCTTCCACATTAGCAGCTACTAAAATGGGAGGGGGAGAATTAATCCTGGTAGCAGGAACACCACAGAATTTCTGCCGTATAATCATGTGCACTAAGCAGAAGGCTTGAGGGATTCACATTTTGCTTATACTTTCCCTTTGTGACCCTGTGAACCTTGCAAGCCCAGCAGTTTCTGAAGGAGGCAGGATGTGCTCGTACTACTGAGGGAATTGTCACTGAGCAGCACTGGATGTGCTGGGCTGTTGCCTGAAAGACAATATTTAACTCAGATCTCCCATGTTTCAGGTAAAAGCTCCACTTCCCTCACACCACTGCCTTCACAGGGCTCCTCTTGCAGCGGTGCCGTTTCTTAAAGATTGAAAATACATTTGGTCAGAAGTCTCATCTTGTCAGCACTGATTCAACTTAACAGAGCATTCTTAACCATGCTGACTGTGCTTCTGCCAGGTCCCCTGCAGGACCTGTATTTCTTATTCCTGTGGAGGCTAGGAAGGAGGAGAGTCACCACACTGCTCTGACAACCAGCCCCTTTCCTGTGCATTAGCAGAACCTCACGCATCTAGGAAATCTGGGGTCAAACAAGGAGCTTTTAAGGGGTTAATCCACCTCCAGTGTTCATCACTGAGAAACAGGAGAGAGAGCAGGAAAAAATCTGGGACACCACTGGGGTTCCTAAACCCAAGTCCTATTTAGATATAATCCTTTCTCTGCAAAGTAAGGATTTCAAAGTGTTGCTCTCTTATTTGCCTCCTTCATTTCTGCCCTTCTCTGCCAACAGCAGAGAGCAAGCCATACAGCAATACACCTTGCCTTCAAAAAGCTGAAGGTCTAGAAAGACAAAAATGAGAGTAGCAAAGGTTCTTGGCTTTAGTCCCTTGCTCCTCTTCCAAACATTAAGACATAACAAAGAAAACCACAACCCTCTCGTAACAGAATGGATTTGACTTACCTGGAATGCAAAATATTTGTACAGATAGGCACCACCCAGGATCACACCCGCCAGCATAAAGGCCAAGCCGAAGCACATGCACCAGCACCAGGCCCTCCTCTGCCCAACAGGCACAGCAGCATCCTCAGGGTCCTGCAAAGCATCAGAGACCTTCAACACACTGTGCCAAAGACAGCAGATATTTCAGGCCCAGCAAGTACCAATATGAAATAGAAAAGGCTACATGCACTTTATCACAATTATTTGTAAACATACTTTATTTGGTAAAGTTTAAAACAGACCTATTTAATTTGAGGTTTAGGAAAACTTGTACTAACTGTCACTTACTGAATCAGCAGAATTAAGTCTTAAGGAAGAGAAAAACATAACAAAATCTCTCAAGATATCTAGTAACAGAGCGAGCCACTTCACAGATTGCAGACAGAAGAATATCCATTCTCAGCCAACCTCCATGCAACAAACAGCAGAGCAAGGAAGTCAATTCAGAAAGGAAAGATTCTTTTTTTTTATCTTGGTATAGGCAATTTAAGTGAACCTGAAGAGTCAACAAAAGATGAAAGGTACTAGGAAGAGCAAAATATATCCCTCCCTATGTTGTTTCATTGGGACGAAAGAGAATTTACCCTCTGATTGCTGGCAGAATAACGAGTGGGAATGAAAAAAAAAAGATGCTTTTTAAGTTGTTGTCAAGGAAGCTTTCTGCTTTAAGACAGTGCTGGCCATGCTTCTATCTGCTGTTCATATTATGTTGAAGTAATGACAGGATGCTCCCCCTTTGGGGCAGTAGTTTGCATAACTATGCAGTCCCCACAGGCATCCTAAGCAATAAACTGCTGCTTACGAAATCTTTCCTCTATCAGCCACATTACAATGCTCTTTCCTCCCCCAAGTGTTTGCGTAACATCAAAAAAAAAAGAAGAAAAAACAAAACCAAACCAAACCAACCAACCCATCTTTGAGTCACCCTCTTCCAAGCCATGACAATCCTGGGAAAATAGCAGCATACAAACAAATGCAAAGCAATCCACTACCCCTTTGCAACCAAAAACAACCCAATAGGGTAAAATGATGACCAGGGCAAAATCATCACAGTCAAATAAACAAAAAAACCCCAGACCACAAAAGGGAGGAAAAGAGCGAGGGAAGAGCTTGAGAAGGCACTGATAGCTACGGTTGTCAGTTGATGCTCTGCCTTGTGGGGGTTTTTTTGCATTATTTGCAAATTAGGATGATTTCCCCTTTGACCAAAGCTGTGGGTGTAGTCCCCACACTGCCTTGGCCCAGCTGGGAAGGAATTCCTCTCATCTGGCCAAAGCCATCTAAGCAAATCTGTTACCAAATGGAAAGGGGACCTTCTCTGTAAATGGTGGAGAGAAAGAGGAGCTTCCTGAGAGTGACTCATCCCAACCATCCCTAAGAGGGGGAAACAGTCTTTTGAAGGGACTTACTTCTTTTCACTGATTACAGAGGGAAATTGCTTCATTAAAAAGCTAGGTGCCTAGTTCATATGTAGCTAAAATTAGGTGATGTGAAACCCACCTTTACAGCAGCCTGCAATTATCTTTCATACAGAAGTGACAATGAAGCTTCCCTGCCACGCAACAGCTGCCAAAATCTGATTCAGAAATATTTAAGAGTCAAACTGAAGATAGTTCCATTTTCATTTTACATTACCTGGCAGACTAACCACAGTAAATCAGATTGGGCAATCCCCATCTTGGGAGTTTCTCAAGACTCAACTAGACAAAACCACAGCTGATCTTGCTTTGGTAACCATCCTGTTTCTAAAGGGAGGTTGGACCAGATGACTTCCAGAGGCCCCATCCAACCAATATTTCTGGGCTGTTACATGGCAAAGTAAGAGTGGCTTGAAAACAGTTGCCATGGAGTGGAAAAGCAGAATAAAATAACAAAGGGCAACCTGTAAAACTTTTTACATTACTAATTATTTAAGGAATTCAGGGTGAAGAATTACAGGATTACTAGCTGCATGGTTTTTAACCTGGCTGTCTGCAAAGGACACACTATCCATGGTAATCTAATTAACTTTCAGGTCAGGTTAAGATTCACTGTGGATTCTTCTATAAATCATCTCAATTATAAATTTAAACTGGCTAAAGCAAGGATTTTTATTTTTATGTTGCCCCACATCATTAGGTAACCATTTCCCTAGACACTTCAAAGCATAAAGGACACTCAACTGAAACTTTTTTAAATAGCTGTCATTTAAACTTTTGTAAGTTAATGTCAAAAAAACAGATAGCAAACTGGCTGTGGGATAAAATGCCAAAATATTCCCTAGTGAAGAATATAAAGAGTATCTTTATTCTTTCCCAGTGCTGCCTTTATCCCTCCCCCCCTGCCTTTTTAACTCCAAGCGGAATTCTCCATTAGTGGAGTAACTGCTTCTTCCATTTTTACAGCATTTTGTAAGTTCAGAAAGACTTAACAAAACATGCATCTGGGAAATGGTGTGGAAAACATACACAGTGTGAACACCGACCTGCAAATGGGGATCAACATCCAATTAATTTTGCATAGGCCACAAAAATAATCAGAAAAAGTAACTTTTACACTTTTGCCATGCTAGAAGGAACCCAAAGTGCAAGTTTAGCAGTATTCCACCCTAAATAATTTTGCTCTGATAGATGACAGATGTAAACAACAGGTTTAATACAACTCTTTTAACCTCTACCAGCAGCTAAATTTTATCATTATTATTTCTGAAGGCATCCCTAATGATGGCACCTTAAGCTATTTTGTCTTTGCAGCCAAGTATTGCATCGATTTGACCACAGCCCACTGAAGGCAGCACACCAAACTCAGAGCAAGGGTTAGGCTCTGTTAGAAGACTGCACAAAAGTACTGCAGCTCGGTACAGAGGAAATCACAAGCATTAGGTAACACTGAAAGCATTTCACGCTGTTGAAAGAACACAGAATTGATTTCCTCCACTGAATTTGAAAACTAGGAACATCATCAAGCAGTTCAAAACCACGTGAAATTTAAATATTGCTAATAACCTCCTGAAAATAAATTATACTCCTATTAGGAGCTGTCCTATGGCTAAACTGGATAAACTTTTGTACCATTGCCATGACAGCTTAGTTTGGGCTGAAGTGACCTAAAAGAAGAACTCGCCCCTCACTACATAAATCTGACCCTCTGCACTGCAAGAGAAGAAAGTGCCACGGATGCTCATCCTCCTTCCGGGTGACTCATGTTCTGAAAGAAAAAACATTAAGGGAAAGTGCATCCCCAGCAAGAGGGACAGTGCTAAATTAGCACCTCTCCCCACAGTTACAGCTGCACTTTGTTCCCAGACAGCAGCGCCAGCTTCTGAAGCCAGAGCACAACGTGAGATTGCAGCCTCGCCGACTGATTTTCTTCTAGGTCAGCTTTCCACTGCCAGAGGTATCTGACAAAAGAAAGCATCATGCACTTGAGGTGAAGACTGACCTCTAAAAATATGTCCATCTACTTTAGTGAGCAGCAATAATTAATCATTGCTGTTCCAGTCCTTTTCTTTCCCCTCTTCTGCTTCATCCTTGCCCTGTCTACTTGTAGCTCCCTGGTGAATCCTCAACCTTCAGATGATGCCACAAAACTAATCTCTGATGCAAAATGCCTTAGGAGGAACTGGATGCAAGCCCAATACTGGCTTGTTTCCTTGATGAGCCGATTGTTCTAACTGGAAAACATTTGATTAGCCTGTTTCCCCTGGACAAGACATGAAACAGAGGCATCTCTCTGCCACTTGTGCACTAAATGCTACAGTGTTAGAATTGTTCAGAACTTCCCAACCTGAACAGCTTCAAGATCTGCACGCACAACTTTCATACAGACAGAAAATGAGAAGTATTAAATTCTCTATTATTTGAGATTGAGGAGACACATTTGAACCTTGTCAAAGAAG
This sequence comes from Megaceryle maxima, assembly GCA_024605025.1. Classification (NCBI taxonomy): domain Eukaryota; kingdom Metazoa; phylum Chordata; class Aves; order Coraciiformes; family Cerylidae; genus Megaceryle; species Megaceryle maxima. The sequence goes on along the minus strand of JANHGN010013665.1, from coordinate 4,518 downwards.
TCACATGACTGCTCTTTTCAGTAGAGATCCCTTCATCTGTGACCACAGCAGCTAATGTAAAGCTGCACTCCATCCTGTTACTGCCATCATGAAACACTTTGGAGATGGACAAATTATACCACAAACCATTTACCAAAGCACTTCTCAACTACAGAGAGATCTTCTCAAGAATGTATTTGTGACAATTAGCATTAACTGTTCTGGAGACGATTAAAAGAAAAAAAAATAATACCCCCTAAACCTGCAAACATTAGCAGTTATTAATGGCTACTGGCCATATATTCTCCTGCTCTTTTCAGTTCAATTCTACTACCATTTGTTTTTTTCCTTTAAATAAATGCTGAATTTCAGAAGGACCAAATTCATGTTTGGGGTAACATCACAAAATTCATCTAAGCAGCTCCAATACTGAGCCACAAATGTGTATAATTAGACTTGGTAATTACTTAGGTTTTTCCCCTTGTGGTTTTTTGTACATAGTGGAATATAATTGCTTTAGCATTTTAAAAGTGAAGCAGTTTAAAAACTTAAAAGGCATATGTCTAGTTCATATTAAAATGGGTGAGGAGATTATCACTTTACAGAATTAAGGACACATCAATTATATGATTAAAAAATAAAAAATAAATAAATCCTATGAATGAATTGGATAAGAATCCACCTAAACCAGATATGATGGATATGCTGTGGGGAGTCCAGAATATTCTATCACAGTATCACAGGGTGTCAGGGGTTGGAAGGGACCCTGGAGATCTTCGAGTCCAACCCCCCTGCTAGAGCAGGGCCATGCAATCCAGCACAGGTCACACAGGAACGCATGCAGGCAGCTCTTGAAAATCTCTAGAGGAAACTCCACAACCTCTCTGGGGAGCCCATTCCAGTGCTCTGGGACGCTTGCAGTAAAGAAGTTCCTCCTCATGTTGAGGTTGAACTTCCTGCACTCCAGCCTACATCCATTTCCCT
>JANHGN010013664.1:85634-101609 GCA_024605025.1 Megaceryle maxima | reverse complement strand
TATTAATGGTGAAATTTAAAGAAGTTTATTGATTTTTTAATAGATGTGCAAAAGTGGTTGGTCTGACGGTGTGAGTGGGGAGGGGGGGGGGGGGGGGGGGGGGGTGGGGGGGGGGGTGTAAGAAAAGTGACTCCTCAAAACCAATAGGATTTTGGTTCTTAGGTGGGAGTGTCAGTTGTGAGTTAAATACTAAAAATAGACACAAGAATGCCTCATCATGCCTCAGTTCTCCAGCACAAAATAGAAACACCATCACTGTATTTGGCTGGTGGTCATATCAACAGTTTCAGTAAAAAGTTTTAGCGTTACTTTTGTGCATACAAGTGTTACCCCATGACACTGTGCACTGACCATCGAGTGTCCAGTATGTCCTGTAAGGGATGCCCAGCTTTTGAACTGAGCATGTGCTAGAGATACAGCTTTCCCTTGGAACCTGCTAGAGCCCATGGACTCTTCCTTCACCCCACAGAATTTAATCTGACATCTTACTTGCACCCCACTGATGTCACATCTGAAGCAAACACGTTTCCCAGATCATAGCTTTTAAATCTGCAGCTGCCAGAGTTCTGTCGAGAAGGCCAATTACAGTCATGGACAGGAGAATTCTTTGGACATGAAGTTTCCAAGGTCAGAGCATCTGTTACAAGAGACAAGCGTGAAGAGCGGTGCTCATTGGCAAAGTCAGATTTAGTCAGTCATTTTTTTACTAAGTCTAAAATAACCAAGAAGCAGACAAACCAAATACAAGGCAGCTTCCATCTTGCTAGGAAAGGGTTAATTTATGTGGCCTTAACTTATTTTGTAGATGGAGAGTCTGCAGCACCTGAGGATGGGGATTTCCCATCAGTCAGGTTATAGAAGCTTCCACATAGGACAGCTTTGTTGTAGTGAATTGTCTTGTGTGGCAGAGAGGGCTGGGAAATAGATCTGTTTTGTATCAATACTGGATAGGTGCAAGCCAAGCATACCTGCCTTATTGTAGCTCCATCACAATACTACAGCAAGCTGCAAGAACACTGTGAAACAGCCCTTTCAGAGCAGAGTGCTCAAACAAGGAGCACATGCAGTCAAGCAAGATGTTCCATTTCCCCCAGTACAGCATAGAATTTACATTTGAGCACTTTATAGTCTGAGAAGTGACTATGCAGCACCAGCTTACTGCTGGAAGAAACCTTGTGTATAAAATCCAAAATGCACTCTGCAGTTCCGTGGCCCTGCAATGCCTATCTGTCAGGGGTTGCTTTTAAATGCACATCTTGTCAGACCTTTCATTGCAAGCATTATAAACATGGTTCAGCCTCCTAGATTACATGCAGAAATAGGCTAAAGACAACCATAGGTTTTTCCACAGCCTACCAGCATATTCAGCACCACTGATACTGTTCTGACAACATTTCCTATATTTTGGGAGAGAAACAAAAGAGCAGCCAAAGCCACCAGGTCTTACCTAGCAGAGGCGTACCCCACCAGTAGGAAATACCCGAGCGCAGTGTCCTGAGAAGTGCAGTGCACAAGGTGGGTCCTTCACTCCACAGTTGTTTAAAGCAATGGAGCTGCTAATTGAAAAATAGAAAGTGCTGCTGTTGTTCAATCACACTGAATACATTAATGCCACCAACTTCACACCCACACACATGCAGTTGCATCTGCATAATGTAATACTAACAGTTATACAAAATACATTATCTGTTGCTTTTTTTCCTAGAAAAGCTCACATCCTTGATGGGCAGAACAGATAAAAGAAGAGGTAGAAGAATTCAACTCTACATTTGCAACAGATATGTTGGTTCAAGCTAGATACTACAAAACAGGCAAGATAAGCAGGAACAAAAAACCAAACAAACAGACAAACAAACAAACAAAAAAAGAGCCCATCAAACCCCCCATGAAAAACAAACCAAAACCAAACAGACTGAAAAGGGGAAAATTTGTCCACTGTTCAGCATCTGCTACACAGGTCTGATTTCCCTCAGCAGGAGGGCAGGTCCAGCACAGCTGCACAGAGTCCAAGCACTGCCCCCAAACACACACCACTTGCCTAAAGAGGCTCACATGAAGATGGCTGGAGGAAACTTGTGAAGCAACACTTTTACACAACAGCAGGCCAAATGCAGTTGTAAGTGGTGAAAATGGAAAGAGAATTGGAAGATATAGTCCCATCTACAGCCTCTGGTCCTTCTCAAATTGCAATTTATCAAATGGCTGTATTTTATCACTGTGACTGTTCAGAAGCAGTAGGAAACTGGTTTTGCAATAAGGTTTTGGATATGCTTTGGTATGCGTGTATACACATGCATGCATACGTGCATAATTACCTATCATTATTTTCACTGAATGTTTAACCTGGCAAAGTATATCACAAGGAAAGTTATTTCCTTCAGGTCATAAAAAAACCCCAAAAAACCCACCCAAAACCAAACAGCAAACACAAACCCAAACAAAACTAGCATCACGTTTTAACAGGCTCAGCAATGGTCATAGCAAGCACACTTACCTTCCCTTTTAGCAGCTCAGCTGATGTGGGCAGCAGACTGTAGTCAGATTCTAACTCTGCATAGCACTGTTGCAACAGAAAAATAGTTAAAGGCAGGTAGACGGGGGGGGGTGGAAATAACCCTACTACTGATTATGAACAAAATTTCATTTTGATCTGACTGAACTATTTTCAGCTATCAGGAAGATTATGCAGTTGTTTCCCCTCATTATATCCAGCTTTTAATTCTGCAGACCTTTATGCCCAAATACAAGTTTTGTTCACATGCAGCTGGTCCACAGTTTTGATTCTGCTCCTCTGATGCCCCTGTTACAGCCTCAGATACAGTTTCAGATCTTCTGTTTGCCCCTGTAAATACCTTGTTATTCTCTGTTAAATCCAGACTGTTCAGACCCTGCACTACAGCGTTCCTTACTAGAGCCAGTTGGGTGGGGAAAAAAAAAAAAAAAAAAAAAAAAGTATTTCCACAATATCTCCCCCTCCACCCCCTTCCAAACTTAAAGAAAGTATTTTTATTCACAGCAAGTCACTCTAGAGTTATATAATTTCCAACATGTTTCCACAGAGGTGTACAAAAGTAATAGCTGTTTCACTGCCTATTCCAGTGTCTGGATACAGAAATATATTGTATTACAATATTTTAAACATTTGTTTTCAAGACCATGTGCAGAAGAGAGGGCTGATTGTGGGGGACAAATCACACCAATTTATCAGGGGAAGCTTCCCTCAGCTCCATTTGATTTGAACACCAGCAATTGTTTACAGCTAAGACCAACACCACACCTTTAAGTTCCAGGCCTGTTTTGCAGAAGGCTGAAGAAGGAAGAGGATAATGTGTGGATCAGTACATACAGTGTACTGCCTCCACAGTTATGTGCAGGTTAGAAAAGAAGAAATCAGATGCTGCCAGATTACTTGCAGTTCCTCTCAGCTGTAGCTGTCCTTCCACCAGAGCACCTCTGGTTCAAGCCTACCTTTTCTTCTTCCACCAAACAAGTGTCATACCTGACACAGCAATTCACAGAGTCGCCTCTGAAGCAGTTCCCATCTCAGTGCGTTAGCGGTTGCTATGAAGAGACATTTACAAATCTTACAGTGATCCTTTGATAACAAGTAGCTGGACGTTACAGCCTCTTTAAACTTGACTACTGCCCTCCAGAAACCCCCTGCACTTGGCTTTAGACTAGTTACACCTGCAACAGTTTTTCACAGCAAAGAGAATTTTAATACTGCGAGTTGTAACCTACAGAAAATACCAGGCACTTTTGCTTCCATGTGGCTGTTTCCACAGCTATAGGGGAATGCATTGACAGCATTAATGTGCCACAGTTCCCTGTGGAAATGGATGATTCCATTATGACTTCTTGGAGGAGAAGCATTTGTCCTTCCAATGTGACATCCTGTACAGAAGGTTTAAAGCTGATGGCCTTTATTATACATAGAAACATTCTTTGTTTGGATTTGGTAATGCCAAGGCCTGTCTCTGGTGACTTCTACCATGATATAAGTCTATCATAACTTTTATACCACAGCTAATAACAGAAGGAGGTGGGGGAGAAAGGAGAACTTGTTAGAACTGTCACTTCAGTGCCCAAGCAAATATTGAAGACAGCTCTCAGTAGCTTGTTCAGCTTTTTCACTGGATGTAGCCATTAGTGGCAATACATGATTAGACAGATGAAACCTAGAAGGAGCTGTGCCAGGCTGATCTAAGCCAAGTAGTAGTTTCATTGGCCAACAGGTTCCCTAATTTCTCATGTCTTACCATGCAGGAGGGATGAAGTAAGGGAATAGAATGGGTAGGTGGGTGGGGAAGAGACCACAGCCCAGCCTTTCACTCAGGAGGGGCACTAGATCTGGCCTTCTGCAGAAGCCAATATAAAGCCCTGTTCTCCCCCACTGCCATCCTTGTTTGTCAGCCCTGTTCTTCATAACGCTTTGTAACTTCTCTACACATCTACCAGTTTATTTCAAATTTCTCTACAGAAAGATTTCTGCAAACCACCTGGAGTCATTTAAGGCCAGTCTCAGCCATTTTCAGGGTGGTAGTGGCTTTGGGGAGGGGGAGGTGTCTCTATGTTTGGTTTTAAACTTTTGAATTTTTTCCTTCTCTTTTGATTCACAGTGGCACCAGCCTCTTCCACGTGCCTGGGGTTGTCTTCTCATTTACCCTAGCTCAATTTGCAAATGAGCTTTGTCTATTCAGAGATGGAAAATGACGCGCTATTTCCATTATTATGCCTCTTGCTAAAAAAAGCCAACCCCACAGTTTGAAAGAAGCAATAAATGTGAACACAAGATGACCACGCAGGCACTGATAATGCAAAAACATCAGCCAGAAGTCAGCAAGCACAGTCTGGAGCTGTTTCTGCTACCTCAGTGCTTAACAGTTGTGCCTTAGAGCTAAGGCATAGGGTCCCCATGTAATTTTTCTACAAGACAAACTGTAGCTTCACAAAGTTGTTTGAGGAATGTGTATTTTAGCATCAGTCAATGCTGCCCTGGGAAACGCACATCCGAAGCCAAATGTTCAGTGGGCTTATATCAATCAAATTATTTTTCCTATAAGCAAGTGATATGAACTCCAGATTTTGGAAAGGAAAAGCCATGTGTTCTAGAATCAAAACACTGTATCCTTCAGTTGCCCAAGCTTTTGAAGTGTTGGTATCGCCAAATGAGCAAGAAATTGTATGAAGTTTCCATGGTTTTGTAGCAAAAGTTTCACGTGTACAATGCAATGACACAATTGCTTTCTGCTACAGAGAACAGCCTAATCCCATGCAGCTCTTCAAGAGCTCAGAGCAAATACAAGCAGCAAACTGAATGCAGAACACACACACAAACGCATATTTTAAAAAAATCAGGTCTACTTGGTACAGGAAGCTTAAGATGACTTCATTAGGATCAAGGTGGGCTATTCAAGTGTAGGAACTGTACCTTTGGTAAGAGAGTGCCAGTGCTACTCATGGAGTTACTAACCCTCCTCCTAGGGCTGGAGATATTGTTAGGAGGTTCTGCAGCTTTGGTCCAGCCCAACACTCACTCACTGAGATCCCACCCTGATTCTCAGCCCAGATGCCATGGTTGCAGATTTCATAAAGGAGGAATAAAAAGAAAAATAACAGACACACACCAACCCACCCCCCAAAAACCACAAACAAACCAACCAACCCAAAAACACACACACAAATACCACACCTAAAAAGCGCCAAACATACATAACTTCACAAAGTATTTTGCTGGACACCCTGCAGGTAAGTAGATCTATTCCCACTTACCATAACTAAACCCTAAAGAATTTGCCCCTGCAAGAGTGAATGCTGGCACACTGCCAGTAGGTACTCACTTTTCTGGTCTTCCACCTTTTCTTGAAGCAACTGGCAAGTGCTTGTTAAAGCTGCATTGACATCCTTGAGCTTTTGCTGCTCAGAAATGGCTTCCTCTAACTTGCACTTCAAGGATGCGGCTTCCTCACAAGCAGAGTGAAAGGCTTCAACTTGATCCTCTGCCTAAACACAAAGCAATACTTAAGGAAAAAAAAAAAAAATGAAAAAGAAAAAATAAAGCAGCCTGGCTGACACAAGGAGCCTTTACAGCTCATGTAAATGAAACCAAACTGCATCTGTTCTTTCTCAGGAAGTGATAAAGCTCCCTCTGAACTTCTGCATTTTTACGTTGGGGTGGCCTGTATATGGAAGCTATTTTGGGGGTTTTCTTTTTTTTCTTTTTTTTTTTTTCTCTTTTTTTTTTTTTTTAAAGCCACCACAAATATGCAGTGCTCGCTCTCATCAGCAAACTGTTGTCATCACCCCCGCAAATTTTACTTCCTCTGCTAGTTCCAGTTTTGCAATGAGGCACTCCATTCGAACATGCAATTTCCTTTCCCCGGGGCAGCACTACATTGTACAAAGCCTTTTGCATCTGCTTGCTTGGTTCCTGCATAGAAGGAACTAGATTGTCCCTCACCTGTTTGCTGGCATCCTCAAGCTGCCTTGTAGCTTTTTGCAGCTCCAAACCAAGGGCTTCTGCCTGGCCAGCAGTTTCTTCTTGTATCTGTTTGATAGTTTCTATCTCACGTTGCCTGTGGAGCGAGAAAGCATAAACCACAATCCTGTCGTTACTGACATTTTAGAGCAGGCATGCCCAGATAATGGCACAAACTGGCTGTGCAGCGACAACCGCACTCAGCTGTTACATACTGCAGCTCCCCAGGATGCAGCACCACGGACTTGGCTCTCACTAAGAGCAATGCAACCCAGCTGGCAGACAAGGCTTTGCTATCCCCTTCTATCCAAAATTAGGAAGGGGATGCAGGTTTTCCCAGTGGCTAGCTGGAGAGTAACAAGGGAAAACCTCCATCTCCTTCCTAATTTTGTGCCAGCACCAGCCAGCTTAATACTATAGGGGATGCTTGTGGAATATCCAGAAAACTCTCAAAGAGCAAGAGCTTAGTGGGACAAACTTGCAATTTGGCCAAAAGAATGCATTGTCTCATGATTTGGGAGAAATAGTAATTTTATATAGGATCAATCACTCTAGAAAAAAAGATACCCTGGAGCTATTACTGCAGATACATAGCTTCATTAGATTAATTTCCCACTGCCTCAGAGGGTATTTCACTTTACAGCAAGCAGATGTCATCAGAACCAATGCCAAAGATGATGGCTGTCAAGAAACCCCTTTGCCCATTTCTTCTCTAACTCACCTTCATATATATTTTTTTCCTCTTGTTGCTACCACTGCAAACCATTTTGCTAGAGAGAGGCAGCTTTAAGAAACAAAGCCATCAGTATTTTTATCAGCTCCTTTCTGAGTGCAAAGCATGTGGAAGGTCTACATTAACAATGTTAAGTGGAAGCTAAGTCAAACAGAAGTACAGTGTGAATTCTCTGTATTAGCTCTCAGGAAGTGCAAAGCCCTAGGAAGCTGCTTACACCCCAAACTTAGGTAAAGGCACACATGCAAAAATTTACATTTAGTGTAGGACAGCAGAAGGCTGACACAGTGAGTAGACCTGGGTTCCACAATGGCAACAAATTCAGACTAGTTGTTTTAGGAAAAAACCAAAACAAAACAAACCACATAACCAACCAACCAACAAAAAAAGACCAACACCTTGACTAGCTAGTTTACTGAATGTCTATGGAGAGGAGATTTACACCTGCTGCCAGTTAATTTAATGGTTGCACCTGTCTGATAGGCAGTGCCTTCTTTAACTGCTCAGTCTGTGGTCTTCCTGGTGTTTTCAAAGACATCTCCAAGACTTTACTTCATACACAAACCTTAACTCCCCCATAGTATAAATGTTATGAAAAAACTAGATCCACTCTTCAGAATTCAGTAAACTTTGTTCCACAACACAAAACCCAAACCAAGCACCAAACAAACAAAAACCCCCACCAAATGGCTAAGCAATAAAAAAAAAAAAAACCAAAAACAAAACAAAAAAACCCCACCACAACCAAAAAAACACAAAAAAACCACACACACATGCTTCAAAAGGGTACCTGGCAGAGAGTTCTTTCCTTAGGTGAAACTGCTCTGTTTTAGTTCTCCTCAGGTTGCTTGCCATTCGAATAAAATCCTCCTCTAATGATTCTTTGTATTTTTCCAAGAGATGAAGTTTCCGGATCCAAAGGCATCTTTTTTCTTCTAATTCTTGCTTGAGAACCTGGGGAATTTTGAAACTGAGTTGCCATGTGGTTAGATGAGGAGTAGAGCCAGAAAGTAAACCAGAGCCCCAATTTATATTATTGATTCCCTGGTCCAACATATAGTATCATTTACATTTAACACTATCAGCAATAAGGAAGGTGGATGATTGACAAGATTTTGTCATCTACTCACACAGCATCTGGTTGAAGAAGGAGGGGAAAGAGGGAAAGGGAGAGAGAGAAATGAGAAAAAATATATTTTAATAAGGAACAGATTATAAAGGGTTAGAAATGGGTGCTTGTTTTGTATAAAACAGTGTTTTGTGCAGCCTGATAATAAAGCTACCTAAACTTCAAACCTGTACCTTCTCTAACTCCTGAATCTAACAGGATGTGGAGACAGGCTAGATTCCTTCCAACTGTTAGAAATTTAAAGACTTTTTTTTTTTTTTTTTGGGGGGGTGTGTGTGGTTGTTTTGGTTTTGGGGATTTTTTTTTGGGGGGTGTTGGTGGTTTTTTTTGTTGTTTGTTGTTTTTAAGAAAGAGCAATACATAGTTTGCAGAAGAAAAGACTTCTGTATGATAGTTCACTTTGACAAATGGCACCTAGTTTACTGAAAAGCTACTCTCAACAGCATTTCTGGGAAGATCTAGCACACATAGCTAGTCCTCTTCCTCTTTAGCCCTTGCAAAATAAATACACAGTTAGTAACTATTTATGGCAAGTGTTGCAGGAGATTACATGGTACATGAGGGAGTCCTTACAACTTGATCTAGAAAAAGACAAAACCCAACAAACAAAACAACACCCAAAACCAAACACACACACACAAACAAACAAAAAAAACCACCCACAAAACACCACCACCATACAACAACCCCTGTATTTCATTGTGCCTAGCAGATTAAATCTGTCCAAGGGATGACCCTGTGATAAAGGCTTTCAGTGTTAAGTAATGTTGCATCTTCTGTATTTCTCTTGAACAGCAATTTGCAATATGAGCTACTGAGAAAGAAGAATCCAGTCCTCTTAATCTGACCTCCTTCAACTGAGCATATAGAGTCCTCAGCTTTTAAAGAATGCTTAATGAGAGTCAAACAGAAGTCAGGTAAGAATAAAGGTTCACATTTCTGGGATTTTACATTAGTTCAAAGGGAAGAACGTAAATCCTAAAGGTATGGGCCACATTACCTACTTGCAAGGTAAGAGTCTGTTGTTGATGATGGAGGCTAATGAGCAATGTTAAAGCAAGCTTAGCACATCAAGTATCATGCTACAAAAATTAAAAAAAAAAAAAAAAAAAAAAGCCTGAGCAGTTTTGCTAGATAGGTTTGCTAGGATGACATGGTGACATGGGACGTGACCACGTGCAAATGCCCACATCCTGAAGTTCAGTTTCTTGGCTAAGACAGGCAGCACTTGCTCGTAGAAACAAGATGTTTCTGACACATAAGTGGCACAGGCTTATCAGGGCTCATGTGTCACAGTCTTATCTTCCAGCAGGAGAAGGGTGAAAGTTTTTACTCTCACCATCTATACATGCTTAAATATATGCATATATACACAAAAACACAGGCACACTTAAAATTTAAGTATATTATACATAAAAATACTAAAACCTGGCAAAACACGTCCATATTTCACAAGAAATGGTGGAGAAGCATTTAGACTTTAAGTGATAGTCCATCATCTGATCATCATTTCTCCAAAGCTCAAAAAAAAAAAAAAAAAAAGGAAAAAAAAAAGGAAAAAAAAAAAAGGAAAAAAAAAAAGAGAGAATTGCAAAAGGTATTTCTCTCCAAAGAGCCAACCCTTACCTCCAAACAGACCTCCAGCAATTAACATCTATAACAATGAGATACCTTAAGTTTTTGCCCAGCCCCACTATTTCATAAAACAGCTTCAGAGAAACAGCTACTTACCATAAGTTTTCTTTCCCAAGTCTGTTGCATGTTCACATCAGAATCTATTACCCATTGTAAAGAAGTCATGACAAGCTCCTCTGTTTCATAGGCTTCCTCTTGCTGGAAAAAAAATAAAAAACACACACAAAAAAAAGAAAAAAAAAAAAAACAACAACAACAACAAAAAAATCCCCAAAGTTATCTCCCCCAAACCCTGGCATTACTAGTCCTAGTCTGACATAATGCTGCCCAGAATTACCCAGGTTATAAATTACCGAGTAGGTGCCAAGCAATATTGTTAGAGTAAGTGTGCCCCTCTTCACCCCAAAAGAAGCTATTACTATTTTCAAAAGGTGTAAACATGATCTGATTATCAACGTTTGGAGAAATCCTAATTAAAAGGCTGATAGAAGACCACATCCTTATTCACATAAGCTCTGCCACTGACCAGGTTTTGCATGATAGTCTTAAATTTTTCTCCTGCATATTCAGGTCCCTGAAGTAAAATCAGCACTTCACGGTTCAGTGTTTCATCCAGGGATGTCCATTCAGTCTTGGTAATCTTTGAAGAGATAGATGGAAGAGCCAGCCAGCTTATTTTGACATCTCCTTATTACAAACCAGCATCACTGACATTTAGACTTTTCTGAAGTATCCCTGCATCGTATTTACCAGAAGGTCAGAGCTGCTAAAACTTAAAGCTTGTAAAAACTTTTCAAAGCCATCATGTCATGGGAATTTAACACAAAACAAAACCAAAACAAACAAAAAACCAGCAAGCCAGCCAAGCTGCTGAGTGATCCACTGTAAATTTTCATGTCAGTAGGAGGAAAGAGGAAGGTAGTAATTAGTTATCTTGATTCAAAAAAAAGATTTCACCAAGTAATGAATAAGCAGAGCCCTTAGATTTGGTGGAATTGTGTCTCATTACAGCACCTGAGCGGTAAATACGGTGACTCACTGTGGCTGTGGGGAGATGCAATAGGGCTCAATCCGTTCCTTTTGAAACAGCTGCCTAGCCAAGCATAGCTCTCATTTCTGGGCCTGTAGTACACTAGAAATTTTTTTTTTTTTTTTTTTTTTTTTTAAACTTTCTTTTGCAAATGCACCACATCCAAGAGTAAGACTTTACTGTGCTGCTGCTTGCAAGAAAAAAAAATACAAAATCCCTGCAACAGCATATATCTGTTACCAGCTCTGCTGCACAGCTTGCATCTGAAGGGAAGACAGCACTGTAAGGAAGGGTGGGAACTCTCTGGAATGTCTTCAGGGAAATAGGCTCAGAATAAGTCAGATAAGAATCCGAGACAAAACTAAAATGTACATGTACCCCCCTCCCCCACCCCCCCAGCAGTTCTCTGTTGGACAGCTAGAAAGCTGTGAGAACACTAAATTAGAGACCAACACTTCAGTGTTATGTGAAGTGTGTCTGATTAAAAGCATAATTCCCAAAAGCCAGCAAACCACCTGCTGGGTGTTCGGCGGAGGACACAGGGGACACTACAACTCCAAACCAACAGGCTCAACTGCAGTTCTAAGATTTTGTCAGCCTGTGCCAGCCAGGCTCATTAGAAGGATGCTGCTTGTGTTCTCCTCCAAGTCCCTATCCAAAGGGATATAAAAAAGCTGGACAGGACTTCTAAAGATCAGTCTCCACCATACATGCTGAGGGGCAAGGCAAGGATACATAGACATCAGACATGCTTATTGGAGTTTCTAAAGAATAAATTAGATGAAGACTCTACAACCTTGTCAAGGTACTTACTCTAATGCTTAATTTTCTTTTTCACTACATTAGACTTCAAGTTAAAAAACCCCAAACTCCTGTCCTGTAATTGAAAAATCATTGTGTCTGGTGTAGGCAGCACAAGAAAAACCAGACCATTATGTTCTTCAGCATAACAGCCTTTATATAGTTGAAAACTTGTAGCTCCTCCTAGCATTCTGTTCTTCTACCACCTAAATGCATGACCCTGGCTCTTCCAGATTTACTCTGTAGATCTCATATTTTAGATCCGAGTGTCTTGCTTGCTTTTCTTTGGACTGTCTCCAATGTACCTGGGATAATATTGTAACCTTCAATTCTGTGTTTGTGTGATAGGAAGAATAGCTTCAAGTTCCAGGGCTACCAATGATCTATGGGAAATGAGCTCTGTTCTTTCTTTACTGATGCAAGACAACTGGGATGAAAATCAATAAATAAATATACCTCAGAAGACTGAGCAAGTTCCAGTTCACGGTGCAGTGAATTCATCTCTTCAGGAATATTACTGTGAAATTTACACAATGGGAAATTCAGCCCATTTCTAAAAGAAGCAGAGAAGAAAAAAAAGTCAGGTGGGGTTTTTTGTGTGTGGGTTTGGTTTTTTTTTGTTTTGTTTTGTTTGTTTTTAAACTTTTTATGAACTACTTTTCCTGGGACTTGTCCACAATACTCACAAGATCAGCTCTTGCTGCATATATTGCATGGTTTCCACTAGCTTTTTTTTTTCTGCCCGCTGTGTCTAAAATATACATCAGACCTGGTTAGAATGTTAGTTTCTCCTGCAGAATAAGCATAGAATATGCATGCTTTCCCCTCACATCATCAAAAACTCAACCGAGGTCTCATACCTCTATTATTGAGGAAAACTCCACAACAGTTAACTTCAGTTCTCTGATGGCCTGTTCCTTCTGCAAAGATTGTGGAGGAAAGAACCTTTACATTACACAACATGACAGCATACTGAAGTGCATTTGTAATATTGACGGCGATGATGCTTTGCAACCAAAATAACACTATACTCAATTGGGCATCACAGCTGTAAGCTGTACAATTTATGTTTGAGAAGCAACCTTATTACAGAACATAAAACCAGTTGTGAATTTAAAAGCATACAGCAAATTACCAGGAATAGTGGATAACAGGACAAACTCAGAAGACCTTTTCTATGCAACTCCTGAAATTAAGGAGACAGAAAAACTCTTTCTAGGTGCTGAGTTCTAATTTACTACTTACCTGCTTTATGTATCAGCAGTAGCAGACTAGAGCGAAGTGCTCTAGTTTTAGCTGAGAACTTGGACTACATTATGTCTGGCATGAGTTTTAATCCCAGGTGGCCCTTAAATTGCAATATTTTGAGTTTACTCTCATTAGGTTTCATGATTAAAGGCATAGGATGTAGCACTCTACAGATTAAACATGGCCTAACAGAGAACATATCAACCCTCAAGTTGAGACTAAGCGGTTAGTAGAAGTAGTAGCTTGCTTAGCATCACAAACCATCAGTGGTCATGTCTGTCCTGCCATTACAATAGAGAACACGGCACAGACAAGGAGAGCATTTCTTAGAGGCAACAGGATCTTCAAATAGGAGCTCTGGTCCTCTCACCCCTTTTATGACTTCTTCCTACTCTTCCTTTTTAAAAGCAGTTGAGGTGTTTGAAAGAGATGGAACACACAGAAAGCTAAGCAGGAAAAGTGAGGTTATAGAACTACATTTCCAGCTTTAGCAGAGACAGATGAAGGTTGTTGTTAGTTGGTTTTGTTTGTTTAAAAAAAAAAAAGCAAACAAAACAAATTAGAGCATTTTCTATCTTTACATACCTTCTGCAGGCCTGGAAAAGAAAGACTGCTATAATAATTTTTAATGACCATCAATCCTATCAAATCTATCTTTGGATAGAGCTATGAGAGGGGAAGTGTAGAGGCCACAAAAGCTTTGAATCATTCAAGGAGAAAGTGAAAGCTAGTTTAAAAAAACAAAAACTCATTTGTGCCCTTAAGCTGCTTCTAGCAAAAAAACCCCAATTATTAAACTCAGCTATAAAATTATCATCTGGATCACAGTGAATTTCTCTCTTGTCACTATTTGACCTCACCTGCACTCTTTTGCAGACAGCCTAATAGTCAAATATTTCATCAGCTGATTTACAGTATCCTCTGCTAGAGGCTCCATTAGCCTAGAAGACTATTTGCATAATTCATTAGTCCAGTGAATGTCATCTTATGTCTTTGTTTTCCAATACAAAATATAAATTTAACACCACCAAAAAAGTTCACTCTTCAGCAAAGCCTAGGTAACTACATCTCAGTCACGAGAAAGGACAAACTTACTTTTCCACTGGGCTCTGCATCACCATTTATAGTTTGACATGGAAATCAAGCAAGTTAAGAGACATGAAGGGAAGGATCTTCTGCAGGTACAGTCTGTTACCAGCTTGTTGAAGGAAGTAGCCTTTAGATATTTCTGTTCATTTTTCTGAAGTTTGCGAGTTTGTTTTAATAGGTTGTGACTTTTTTTTCCTCCTTTTTAAAAAAAATTACAAGCAATATCCTGAAACGCTTATTTAATTATGCTGACTCATAACCAGGTCCTATAGCAGATCTCGCCTACTTGGAAGCCATTTATAGGATCAGGTTCTGTAGTGCGAGAACGGTAGAAATAGAAGTGCCACAGTGAAGACTAATGCCTTGCTTTTTTACAAATCATCCCATAGTCAGTGTTTTCAGTCAAGACAGTAATGAAGTGAAAGCAACTAACCTGGATCAAGCTTGCCTCTTTATTCACCAGAGCGCTCTCATAGATGTGTGCTTGGATCTAAACAATTAAAAGACCAAAAATAATTCCAGTCATCAGTATGCACTATAATACAAGTCTGTTCCTATCTCTAACTTGGGAGGAAAAAAGGGTTATCAATATTCTTTGCATAGAAAAATCAAATTCTTCTTGAATACCCTGCATGGTGAGTTTCAAAGTTCAAATCTTGTACCCAGTAACAAGTGAAAGTGTTCTCAGCTTTCACAGGTCACCTTTGTTTCCTCTGGTCTGCCTAGGCTAATAGTTTCAGCAGCATCAGCAAAGGCATAATTTTTAATATATCTTCTCAAATAATAAGGAGGTTTCCTAAAAGTTTAACTTTGAGGAAAGAATGAAACTGAGCATTGTTTATATTAGCCTAGCTTTAAGCCTCCAGGCAGCAACTTTCTTAGCCAAAGCTGTTGCACTGTAAGCTATGACTGCACCGCAGTTCTTTAATGCGGACAGGTTCAGGTCTGTCTGCTTTAGAGGAAGAAATTCTCCTCAGTAGAGCCAAATAAACTACAGGCTGTCTTTTTGTTCCTCCTAGAGTTGAAATGCTTACTTGAAGCTCTTCTGCATTTTTAGACAGCTCAAAAATCTTCTGTTTAAGTCCATCGGTGTCCACACTACTCCTAATATTCTGAACAAGATACAGAGTGTTTAGGCACAGCTGAACAGGTTGACAGCTTCTCCTTGAAGAAACCAGGCAAAATGACATCTCCACCCCCAAGCTACTGCCTACTCTAAAACTCTACCACCACTTACGCACATACGTTGTATGGGCTTGCCCCACTGAAGTTGTTTCTGCTATTTTTTCCCCCATTTCTCCAGACCACTGTTAAAAGAAAACCTTGAAACATGACTTATAAGCACTTCCGAGACCTAGAAAGCTAAATAAAAGCTTCCAGTTCTGTAGCAAGAGAATTATTTTTTGAAACATTCAGTTTAATAGTTGTTTAGACTTAAAAGGTTTTTAGAAAGACTAATCTTGAGCATGGCAAACATGCAAAGAACAACGACTACCTAACAGATAAGAGATTCCTGAATCCATGAGATGCTTCTTTTCATTACTGTGTATGATTTAACCTGTTTTCCTGTTTCATCCTAAATAGTTTAAAATACAGGCTTGTAGGCAAACATCAAAACATTTTATCACCTGATAAAAACTGTTAAACTGGTTCATAAAATATTTACTTGAATGGAATAAATGAGAAAGATTGAATAGCTGTACTCTGAAGAAAAGGAGAGGGGATGGGGGGGGGGGGGGGGGCGGGGCCGGCGAGACGGCGGCTCCACGCAGCGCCCACGCATTACCACCACGCGCCAGCCCCTGCCTGACCCCGCCGGGTCGGCCGCTCTG
>JANHGN010013664.1:15999-85624 GCA_024605025.1 Megaceryle maxima | reverse complement strand
GGGGGGGGGGGGGGGGGGGGGGTGAGGGGGGGGTGGGGGGGGGGTGGGCGGGGGGGGCGTGGGGGCAAGAGAGCCTAGAGATACAGCTCCATTAGCAGTATATTCTCTACAAGTCTCCTGTAGGTCCTTGACCCCTGTCAGTGGATCCATCTGTGAGTGAAGCCTCCAGCCACTGCATGTTTTTGGAGTTAAAGCTCTATACAGGGCTGCTCTTTTAGATCTTAGAGGAGGTAAACAGAAGCAAATATGAAATAAAGTCTAAAAAGGAGACTGCTTCAATATAGAGTTAGTATATTTATAGCTGTGTTAACTAGAAATATTTGGAATTAGTCCATAAAGCTTTGAAGAGGGAAAAGCAGCAGTTTGTCCCTGTCCCCCATGCTTCCCCAACCTCATTATACTTACCCAGAAAATGGAAAGTCTGAAGCACAGTGCAACAAAGATTTTTGATAAGTCATCCTTGTAAAACATAGGATATTTTGATAACCTAATTAGAATGTCAGGCTTCAAAGCATGAAAAACATTTCATTTCCTAAAGATGAGCTTTTAACTAGACAAGAGCATTTACTTCCAAAGTCATGATTTGTTTTACCTCTTCCTGGAGAGAAGTAATTTTAATGACGAGAGACTGATTTTCTTTTTCCTGATTAGATTAAAATAAAATTAATAAGGAAAAACAAAAAAAGAGAGAGAGGGGGGGAGAAAAGAAAACAACTTCTTTAAGCATGCCAAGCTCAACATCCAAAGCCAAACTATACCAAAAAGCAACAGACCCCGGTCCCAGTCTGAAGCCATAGTGTTGCACTCCTTTGCTATAGGGAGCACAGCAAAAAGGGGACTGCTGAGGCTAGTCCAGCTCATGAACCCTCCCTGAAGGGTCTGGCACAGGCATTTCAAATCAGAGCAAAAGTCAGACCACCAGGTAATAGGAAGGAGGTAGTCAAGGCCAGAGCAAGCAAATCTAGTGTGCTCATGCTTGAGTTTAGACAAATGTGAAACCAGGGTCTTCGAAGCACAAGTACAAAACTTCTAATAGTAATATTTCTCTCTCCCACCCCATCTCCTCCTTATAAGGTGAATGATGCACATAATCTGAAATTAAAATATACACACTGCAGCAGGATATCACACGCAGAAAAACCCAAACCAACAAAAAAACCTCAGCTTTTGTTCTTGCTCAGCATGGAAGGCTTCTTTTTATTTCTAAATAGCCACCATTAGCAATGTGCAGAGCTATGGAACACCAATGTACAGCCACACCGGGCAGCAAGACGCAGAGACACTGCTGCAGTGCGAACACCACGCATGGCAGCGATGCAAATGCATGTTCTCTGCAGAGCCTACACTCTAGTGTCTGGCAACACCTGCTATAGCTGCAACCACATCAGGCTTCTTACCAGGCTGCTTTACATCTCTTAGTCACACAAGCTTTGTACTCAAATGCCTGGGGTGCAATTCAGCTGCTCTCAGTTAGGCAGCTCGTCCTCTTTGAGGCATGCTAAAGTGTGCTGTCTGGCTTCCAGCTGTCAGTCCAGAATGCTCAGGTTTCTGTTATGCCCTTGTCATATCTGCCAGCTCGCGTAGACATCGACAATAACCCTAGGGGTGTTTTGGAAAATTGCCTCTGGTGTGGACATCTGAGTTGAGTCTACTGTCCCTGCTGGTTCTAGAAAAGTCACGTGAATTTCTGGCAGATCATCAACAACATCAAAACAGACAGGGCTTAGTGATAACAGGATGAGGGCTGTTGTCTTTAAGCATAATTAGATACAAGACTGGCTCTTTTGATTTATTTATTGTAACTGACAATAATTTAAAGAAACTTCCATGCAAAAACTTCACAGTGCTTTTGTACCACTAATAAATTGTTTCAAACATGCTCAAAAAGCCTCAGTACCTACTGGTACAGAGGAAGTTACACAGCTGATTTCACAGTCTGAGCCATCATACCATTGCTACAGCAAGCTATGAGATGACGCACAATGCAAGCTAAGAAGTAAAAGCACCTACTAGCTGTTTATTCTGGCAGAGAATCTGCTGTCTCTTCTCTTCTGACAGGTTCAGGTTGGTTTTTGTTTCTTCTAGCTCTTCTTCCAGTGATTTGTCTTTCAGCACAGAATGTTGGATGCTGCACATAGGGAAGTAAATCCATAGAAATGTTAGTCAGCTACAGCTGATCATTAGATAGGCTTGCAATACCAAGAACAGTATTTTTTGAAGCCACCGGGGACTTCTTATTCTTTGGCACGGATACTTAACAGAAGAGCAACAAACAAGTTTAAGCCCATCAATTTTGTCCAGTAAGCAAAGGCTCGTGGACTTACCCTCTATTTATCACCCACTTCTGCTCTCACAGTAAGAGGTGAAGCCCCAGACAAACACAGCATCCAAGATAAGGGGTTTGTGCCCACCTAACAATTTAGCTTTGAACAGTCAAATAGGTTACTCATCTTTACAATACAACACCATGGGCAGTTACAGAAACCATTTCAGTTCAGTTTTCAAGGCTAAGCTCTGCATCATTTTATGCTAATCTGATACCCCAGCCAATGTAGATTTAACTCCTGGGGCAAGGCCCTTCTCCTGGCTAGATCTAGGCTGCCCCAGAGCAGACGGTCCAATATGAGGGCACATGTCCCAAGCCAACTACACTGCATGACTCTTGCATTACTCTCTCCAGAAGGTACTGGGAATGGTTTGGCACTTGACATAACATCTTGGAATTAATTGGGTCAGATAAGCATTATGAACTCATAGTAAAAATAGGCTCTTACTCGTGGCCTTAATGGGTCCCCAGGCTGCAGCAATATTCAGACAACTAATTTTAGTTCCTCCAGGGACTGGCAAAATATCTTTTATGTGCTCATTTCCCCTCTGCTTGATGTGTGCAAATGTGTGGTCTAGGATAAGAAGCCTTCCCATGCTTCGCTGTTCTCTTAATAATTTTTATATATGTCTATTTTATTTTTTTCCCCCTCCTCTCCTTTCTTGTAGTTTCTTTTATTTTGCTTTTTACTAAGATTTTGCCTGTGTGCACCCACAGCACCTCATGCTGCAAGAGCCAGGCTACAAGCCAGATGACTGATTTTTATAAGAACAAGGAGGTACCGAGCAGAAGGATCAGGCAGGAGGGCTAAACCCTACTACATTAAGTCAAGAAACTTGCTGTCATAAGGCACCAGGGAGGCTAAAAGTATAAAGCAAGGCTGGACCACTTGGAAGAAGATAGGTCTGCCCATGGCCATTACACAGTAGACATGGTGCCATCGAGGTCTCCCACCTTTTTATTTGTTGATGTAGATCCTCATTATCTGACTGAAGCTTATTGTTGGTCTCATCTGCAGCTTCCAGTGCAAGCTTCAGCTTGTTATTCTCTTCCTGAAGTTTCTGGTTCTTGTACTGCAGGTCCGCAACACAGTTTATCAGGTCAGAAGTATCTCTTTACAGTAAAAAAAAAAAAAAAAAAAAAAAAAAAAAAAAAAAAGGTGATTTGATCTTTCTAAAAATCATGACACTGTGCTGTACTGATGAGAGAGGTAAGAGAAGAGCCCACAAAGGACAGGTAAGGCTGCAGTGTACAGTCATTTGCTTTGCAGAGATATCAAATCATCTTCAGATCAGTTCTCCAATTCTATGGACAGCAGAGACTGCTTTGGTTTTAAGCACCTTTTTTTTTATTCTCCTTGCAATTGAAGTATGCCACCAGACCAGTGCCACATCTGGCTATCTGCAGGACACTATCTTAAGCCTTCTCTAATCACCTCAGACCAGAACTAATACTCCTGTATTAACTCAAAAAAATTCCTGTATGCTTTTCTTTCCCCTAAACCAGTCCCCACTTACAGGTTGAGTTGAAACTTGAACAACAATCACCCTTTTGAGATCCTGAGAAGTGACAGAAATGGCAGTTCTTAAGATTTTTAACTATGCAAAATGCAAGTTATCTTTAACACTTCTGGCATTTGCTAAGTGCTTTGCTACTAACAGAATCCAAGTCAGTCATGACTAAAAAAAGAAATAAACAAAAGCAAGGACCAGATTTTCAGGAGATAGGTGTGTGACAATGGAAGACATTAAGACCTTGGAGGAAAGAAGGAACCAGTTTAAAAAGGAAAACAAATAGCAAGACTGTTGACCACAGGTAATTAAAAGGGCAAATGGACACAGAAGGACCAAGATATGAATAGGAAAAAAATACCAGTGTGTTTAAGTCTAAGCAGAAGCTGTGAGGAAGAACATGATAGCATCAAGAGCTTGTGTAGACTGAGGTCAGCATTAGAAACTCTGCAAAGATAGTGTTCTGAAACAGTGGCTCTAGGAGTTCCTCTCATGCAATTGCAAAACAGAATTGCTTAAATGGACTTACACGTCTCCTTTAGACACATCACCCCCAAAGGCTTCCAAGCTTCCCGATGTAACATTCATCTGGACATGCATCTCTTTTGCTAAAAGAGGAGGCAGTTTTGGTTATAGAGGAAGAAAGTGGAGTTTCCCTGAATTAAACCAGAATAAAGTGATATATGTACCTTCAGAAGCATTTTTATGCACTTTAAATTCCAGCTCTTCCACGCTTGCTGTCGGTCCCTCAGTGGCACCATCTTCCCTGAAACAAGGAAGCATCAAGGGTCACAAAAATCAGTAGGACGCTTGATTGCTTAACAGCTCTGCAACATTTAAAAGCTTTCAGCTCAAACCCACACTGTGGTCATGGGGTCCTGATACCACCTCTGTTGCAGAGCAAAGAGGGCACAACCCACAGGAGAACTTTCTACTCTCCTGTTTTCACAGGGCCTTTTAGGAGGTAGAGTGATAAAAATCCATTACCATTTTCTCTTACAGTCTTCAATCCACTCTTTCATGATGGAATGAAATGTTTCTAGGTCCATGGAGACATCTTGCTGATCCGGATCAAGCATGTTGCACAACTCTTCAAGACCAGTGTCTTCCAATCCCCGACTGGTTGTGTGTCTCAAATAATCAACTATCTTGGAAACTGCTACTTTTCCTAAAATAGATAGGGATGTCATTGTGCCAGGCTCTGAAGTCTAGTAGGCCATCTGCACTGCTATGTATTCAACTGCCCTTGAGAGCTGTAGGCAGAAAACTAAGAAGCAGGGAAGCAGCAAAAAGTCCAGTGTATGTTACCCATGTAACCTACACGATTGGCAGCAATCATCATCAGACCCTTAAAACTGGATTTTAGTCCTGGGCAGCCTGCCAGAATAGCAGCACCACAGATGAGACTTCTGTTATGGGTAGAATAAAATTTAACAACAGCTTTATAACTAGAGCTCAGGAGGTGGTGTGGGGGTGCAAGTGGGGTGACGCAGTTTCCCACAGAGGTAGAACACCAGACTCCTTGACCCTGAAGGGATTTCTTCCTGCATAGCACAAATACCAGCTTTCCCCCAAAAGAGTATAGGCTTTACTGAACTCTGTCTTTTTACTCACTCTACATCAAGAAACAAAATGAAGCAGCCTCCCCCTGCCAAGATGTTAGCTCCCTGCTTTGCTTTTAGATAGAAAAATTAGTTCTTTTCTCAAAAACAGCAACATGCCTCACTAGCATTTAACACAGGAGTTGTCACTTGCACAATCTTGGGAAACAAAACAAAATCACTTTTAAGTATTCATTAATCCAGATTATTTATATCTGTTACAATGTTCTATTTAAATGGACTTATTACAAGCTTCCTGCATGCCAGCAGCTTGGTTTTTATATTTGCACAGACAAGATCTCCAAGTTTGTTTTCTCTTCTGTTATTCATGTAAGTAGTAGCATTTACCTTAATGGACATATCCTTAGCCACAGAACTACTTAAAAAAATTAAAATAGTAAGAATCTCAGAATAGTTTTAGAGAAGAGTGCTTGCTATTATTACAGCTGCTTTAAAAGACACCTTAAAAATAAACACCAGGAAGCTGAAGCAGCCTTTTATATGACAGATACAGATCACCTTTTACAAGAAAAGCTTAAAAACATTGCAGTTAGACTTAAGTATATTCTCTAAGTGCACAAAAGCCTTCAAGCAGATGTAAAGAACTCTACCTTAAAGAATATTAAGGTTTTTATCTATTATGTACCTTTAAATATTGCTTGCAATAATAATAAAAAAAAGTCAAGACACTGTACTCACACATGAAATAAAATATCCTCTGTTCAGCTCTGGTAGAAGCAGGAAAACAAACAAAAAAAAACCCCACTCCAGCCACCCCCTCTAACAAGCATCAGCTGAATTAACTTTTATCTCAAATTAGCAGAGGGCTCATTAACTGGAAAATCAGCTTTACAAGGTGCACCTTCTGCTACCCACCACTCAGCTCTGGGGTTGAGAGGGGCAATCAGGTGCAAATCAAGTGTCTCTCTCTAGTTTTCTATCCCTTCTATTTTTTTTTTTTCCTTTGCATCTCTCCTGAAGCTGTTAAATGAATTACCTGGAAAATCAGTGTATCCTGAAGTCTCCCTGCTATCCTATTCTAATTTTTAAATCAGTGAGGAAAATAATGGTACAGCTCACTGCTGTGTCTCACCTCAGTGCCTGGGATGTTTCTCACTTCTATTAGCTGCTCTTTCTTGAACCAGCTTGTGAGTTTCATGCTATTGTATTCTGCTCTGCAAAAAGAAGTATGTGTAACTTCAGTGATGGTGGGGAGGGGGTGTCCAGCAGCAACAAATTCCCACTGTCCCCATTGGCCTGGTTTGCAGTCCAAGTCCATGCAGCTCCCATCCCATCTTTGCTGTGCTACACTCTTTTGCTTTGACCTTCTCTGTGAGCTGAGACAGGTGAGCACAGACCTGGTAGAAGTGGTTTCCCACCAACTTTGGGAACATGTGCAATGCCTTCAGTTCTGATGACCTGGTGCATCGGGTAGAGATATTTAATCTCCCCTAAACTGGACATCTGCCTCTAGAACCAAGCTTTGTTTCAAACAATAATGGTTTTTGTTGTTACAATGGTGTAGTGCAAAAAGCTACTCTTATTTTAGTGGGACTCCTGTTCTCTGCATGGTGGGATTAATATACATGCCACTAAAGGATAAAGTGTACCTCACGTTCAGTATGCATAGGCAAATATTGAGGACAAATGATTTCAAAGTCTAATGAATGTTTATGCTGTAGAGCTCCTAAATTACTTGGTTTGGCTCAAAAGTAGCCCCCACGGTTTCCTGTTCGACACCTAACAACATTTTCCTTTACATAAGTTATGTATTTTGCATGTAAATATGTGTATTTCTATATAAATATATCAACCCTTTCCCATCCCTCGTGGTGTGCATGGGTAAGGAAAACCAGCCCAAGAGGCTGCACGTTTTATGGACCATGCTCACAGAAGCTGGGCCCTTTGTCTGTCAAGAATGTGGAGCAGGCTGCTTCAGTCCCTGAGACTAGTTATCACACAGTCTCTCAGTGTAACTTGCATTTTTCCTCTCTCCCAATTCCATCCACTGTTTACAGCGAAATGTCAGCATCCAGGCACTCAGCAGCAGGATCGTGTATTTCTTGCCTTGCTGCATGGGTGAGACTCCGTGACAAATGTACTGCTCAGCCAAGAGGAGACGACTGCATGTGAAATGCTCAGCATCGTTTGTAGCCCCCTAGGTAGCTTCTTGACAAAGACAAAAATCCTCTTTGCCAAGTTCACGGGGGTGGAAGAAAAGGTCAGATGACTCCTTGGCCTTTGGTGCTTCTGTCATTACAGAAGGGTATGTTCTGCGAGATACCTTCAGTAGTATCTGCCTCTCTGAAGACCTCTACAGCTTCTGCTAACATACTTTGTAAATGTCTATACTTAAATGGTCAAATCTCTTTTCCAGATTGCAAACTGGAGAAGGCTGTTCTTCAACTTGTCATTTTTTCCTGGTGTTTGCCCAAGACTTGTCCATTACTGAAAAAAACAGGTTGTACCATGCTTCGGTTCACTGCACTTGTAATACATTCTTCTGCAATGTTTACACCTTTCAAAGGTTTGTGAATTTCAACTCTTTCCTAATACTTCAAAATGTCCCTCACTCCCACATAACAAGTTTAACTTTTGTATTACTTATAATTATCCCTTGGAATTTCTTTTTCATCAACACATTTCTGAGAACAGCAGTGCCTGGACCTGAATGTAGCATTGATCACACTGTAGTCTGTCACAAAGGCTCCATTACCTCTGTTGTGTGAAGCATTTACACAATTCCTAGCAGACTGGCTTTTCTACAGCTTGCTCTTCACCTCAAGTAGTTTCTAGACGGTTCTTCTCATGGAGTCTAGAAAAAAAAAAAAAAAAGAAAAGAAAAGCAACTCTAGTAACTGTGCAATAGCACTGGTAATAGGCCCACAGACATTACGCTGCTGAATGTGCAACAAAGTAGTTAGATAAATTTTGGGCCAGCAACTCATGTCCTCTGTAATCACACACTTGTTTCACGTCAGAGAGTATCTCTTCCCTTTAGAGCTGCACCATGAAAATACAACTTCCCAGAGAAGCTGAAGATGTCCCTGCTCTTTGTGGGGAGTGGGGAGGGGCTGTTATACTAGATGACCTTTAAAGGTGCCTTCCAAGGCAAACTATTCTGATTCTATGATTGTATAAGTTAGGACCTATTCTAAAAAATAATACTGAAGATCATGTTCATGTAACATAAAATGGCTAATACAAAATGTATTGATGGATTGCAGATAAGGTTTGCTCAGCCAACAGGTTTTAAAAGGTGAATATGGAACTTAGACACAAACTTCCCCCTCGTGTGAGTGAGATGTATGGGGTTAAGGTCCATAATTGGCTTTGGAAGATCACAGAAACACAAAAAACAGCCCCCAAAGAAGTTAAGAGGTTATATGGTTCATTGCCATGTTTCTGGGCAGTGTCATTTTACCCATGAGTCCTAAGAAGGGGTTTGCTGGCCTATTTGAGTTTCTCAGTGATAACAGATCCACAGCCTTCCAAGGCAACCTATTTATATTTCACTGTGCTACTGTTAGAAAGCTTGCCTAACTATCCAGCTTAAATCCCTGTACTGCAAATGAAGCACAAAATTCTCCATTTGCAGTTTCCTACTTTGAAGACTCTGCCATGATAGTTCACAGCCTTTTCAGATGTTATGGTTAGCACGTACGATCCAGAAGGACACTGTGTAAGGTGCTGTTCAGGTGCCAGACAGAAGTGAGATGTATTTCCCAATAAGTTAACAATCTAGCAGGAAAGCACAAAGGAAATGAGAATAAGCATCAGAGACAAAGGTCTTAAGTCTCAGGAGATGTCTGTTCTGACACTGTCAGGATACCATATTTGCTGACATACCTACTGGCCACCTACACACAACAGCTACACCTTTTACCCAAGGGCAAGCAAGAGATCACTGGTGTCCTTACCAGCAGTATAAAAATAGACAAGCACAAAAACTGTAGCCTATATTTTCAGGGAAAGATTTGGACAAGTACACGGTCATGACGCAAGTCAGCGCTGTATGTTTAACCCCACTCATTAAAACTCCATCACATGAGAACGTTTCCACCCACCTCAGCACTGAACTATTATTCCAGAAATTGGCTTTTTATCATTTACAGTGTCAGGATAAGCAGCCTCTGCCATTTAGATCATCTTTAAGAATAAGAACACGTTATGTTCTTTCTAATAAGGGGTCCTGCTGCTACAGCAAGCTTCACTCTCCTTCCCTCTCTTAGGGTATTGATTACATGCCAAAGCCACTTCCTCTTTTATGTGAATCAGCTGAGAAATGGCAGCATTGACGACGAGTGTTTCAAGCATAGCTCATGATCCTGAAGTGCTGTAGTTTTTCAGTGTGTTATGATCCGTAACCCAATTATAGGGTACTTCATTTTTCAAGAGTTTGCAAGCTTACTTACCCACATGGGGTTTTCTGAATGCAAACATTCTCAGCACATGCATTTCCTTCCCAAAGTATTGCCTCCCATTGCCATTTGTAAATAAATTATGTCCCATAGGCCGTCCTAGAAATGGTTAGATTTCTGAGAAGAGACAGATGACCAACTTCTCATAGGATCGTGACAAGAAAAATCTATGGAGAAGATGAGTCTTTTACATTTGAATTACAAAAGTAGGATTGACAAACCTGGAGTTCTTTGTTCTGCATACAGACTTCTTAGAGATTTCCAGGGAGGTGGTTTTGAAGTATACTTTTTTTAAACACTGAAGCAAGTTAGAATCGCTGGGCATAGTAAAAATAAATGGATTTAGGGCCTTAAGTCACCAAGGCACAGAGAATTTAAGGGAAAAATAAAAACCTTTTGAAAAAAACCCCAACATTATGGAAATTCAATTTGGGATTGGTTCACTTCACCTGATATTGTCTGTGTAGCATGCTGTCTGAAGCCAATGAAGAGACACAGACATCTCCAAAGGGGAATTCAGTCCTTCTTGCTTAACACTCTACACTCTGTGGCCAGACGTTGCTTTTTGAAGTCCTATTTCCCTCCACTCTGTAGGAGTGAATCAGTTCCTAGTCAGAAGCAATTTGGTGACATTTTAGGTGCCCTAGGGATCCTGCCTGCCCTTCAGTTGCTTATCCACAAGTCTTGGGTTTCTTGCAGGTCCCATGTCACAGCTGGCAGTCCCATGTGCATATCTCAGGTGCCCTGGATAGTGTTTGGGCAAGGTAACCTGTCTCTTGCTACTGGTTGAAACTAAACGCTTCACTTGGAGACACTTTAGCACCATTGAGACATCTGATGGTACAGCATTAACACCATTTAACTTAAGAGGATGCTGTCAAGGCTCTTGAACTGATGGTCAACTGACACTACAGTAAGCCACTTCAGGTTTTGACCTGTTCACTCCAGCTCCCTGCTGCCCTCCTGGCAGGCTCAAACTAGCTCCAGTCTCTACAAGGAGGCAAGTGGGTCTCTGGCAATAGAGCCAGGTTTGGAAGAAAGAGTGAGGCCCCAGCAACACCAGCTCAGAGCAGCTCAGACTTTTCAAAGTGATCAAAAGATAAGGAAAGCTGAAGTTGTCTTTCTACAGTGTGGTAACAACGTAAATCTTTCTCCATACCTCCCATTCTCTTCCACTTTGCCACAGTTTCAACCGAAGGGGCTGAGCTTGTTGTCTTTACACTTTATTTTGTGTTAATCTGTCTCATTCCAGTGGCAGGTGAACCAGGGCTTATTTTCAGTACCAAACCTATTCTGTTTTTAGTATCACAAGGAGAACCATTGTGAAGAGAATACACTTTGTGTTGACCAAAGGTAAGCAGTTAATTTTCACAGAGAGTTGTATGTTTTGATTCTGACCCTGTGGTCTGTGCTTAAAGAGAAGCTCTGAAGTCACTCCAGAAGGGAATAGGTGAGTAGCTTTATCTTTTTCCATGTCTCTGCTTGTTAAATGTCTCACAGACACAATGTGTAGCCCGCTTCTAAGGCTAAGGGTTAAACATCATCAAGAAATGTCTCTGATCTGTCAGAGCAAGAGGAGAAGAGCAGGGAAAATGTAAGCTTCACATTGAAGTAAATGCAAGTAGAATCCCTTCTGCTGGCTAGAGTGCATCATGGCATGGCCTTTTTAAAAGGATCTGTCAAACAGCCATCACATGAGCTGCATGAGGCCAAAACCTGATGAACTTCCCTCTCATGTCAAGACATACATCTATACCAAAGCGAGCTGCAGCTAATGCCAGTTCAGTATATTTGATGAACAATTCTGTCCGGCATGAGCAGAGAAGAGAGCAATATCCCCCCTAGAGGAGGAGAGCAATCACACTTTCACAGTGTGCTTCAGAGCAGTGTCCCCAGACACATCACGTCAGGAAAAAGCTCATAAAAAGCCTTAGCAGTGCCTATCTGCACAGTCTGCATTCAGACTCCACATATGTGACCGTGAGTTTGTCACACATATGGGCTGATGTATACTTTTGTTACACCAGAGTCTGGTCCTGTTTGGAGGCTGCCACAGTAATCTTTCTATTGGCCAATCTTTGAATCAGCAAATTTGTAGCACCCTATTTGCTTTACTTCCCCTTCTGCTTCCCTCTCCCATTTTACAAAGGGAAAAAATAAGGAAGAGAGATAAAAACCCTAGCTACAGAACCAGCAAGGCTAAGCATCAAGGTTGATTGCTTTTTGCCTGAGGACCAAGCCCACTATCCATGATTGCATTTGAGTCCAACAATCACTTAGAAGTAGCTTATGGAAATTTTCGGCTTCTCTGATTCCTGCTTCCTGCCTTTTTTCTGTTTACTGCTCCACTGCCTGACCCTCTCAAGCCCATGATCTGGGCTTTTACTCCAACAAATCCACAAGACACAAGAGTGTTTCTGACTATTAGGTGTTGGGGTTTTTTTGGTGTTTTGCTTTGGTTTTTGTTCAGATTTGTATTTTTACTTGTGTGCAAGAAAACCAGATGCAAGAGATCATTAGAGAATCAAACAAAAGACTTCATCGTCTAAGTTATGAATGTATAACCTTAAACTGGCGACACTGGATAAATCACTCTTTTCTTCACGTTGGCAAGTTATGTGACAGAAGAGTAATTTACTAACTTTTCCAGCTCCCACAATAGGTAGCAATCTGATATATGCTAGATTATCCCGGGCAAACTCTCATCATCCATATTAATACCTGTTTCTGGCTGTGGTTATCGATCATCTAGCAAGAAGGTGACGTGTTGCAAATGCACAGGGCTGATGCTGATATATTCAGAAGGTATTCACCTGGCTAATGGGGTGCATCTCCAAGTGTATCCATCTTTCAATCATTTCTCTGACTTGCTGCAAGACTACAAGTTTCCCTCAGGAGTCATCAGACCTTCTACTTCTTCATCTAACGTGCTGACAAGAGATCCCTTTAGACTCCTCCACCCTACCATGGAAGGGGAGGGTACCTTCACTCTGAAGATTTAAAAAGGGACCCTGAAACTTGCAGGAGATCCTGTGACACATTATCCCAAGACCAGAAGACTGAAGATTTGCCACGAACTAAGTATGAAGGTGAGTGAGATTTTTTGGTGTGTGGGAAACCTTTAGTTTGGGATTTATGCTTTTTCATGTGAGTATATTTAGGAACAGCAGGGGTACTTAATAATTTTACCTTCAAAATAACCTGAGATAAATATATACATAGTTATATTCCATGTACTTGAAACAACTGTATTAAGAAAACATTACGAACACAATGTGTTCTCAAAACCAGGATGAAATAAAACACTGTGAATTGTAATGTTAGATACTCTCTGTTGCCCATCACTGTTACCAATACATGAATAACAATCTGATCTGTGTGAACAAGCAGAGATCCAACTTGTTCACACTGAGGATTCATGCTCAGTGCTTTCATTTGCATGTGCTCCATCAGTGAACAAACTCCAAGAATCAAAAAAGCCTCTCTTGTGACCTGTGTGTAATCACGGTTGATGCAAATGGGATGCTAAATTTTAAAACTTTCTTTTCCTGGGGAAGTAGTGATCTGCTCTCCTGGTTCATTGGTTGCTTTGTTTATTTGGAATGGCAAGTCCCTTACATTTGCTTGTTGTCTAAATGCTATGATTCAAGGTTTGGTAAAATCAAAATATACTTTATACTGTCTTTTCCTCTTAGTTTATACATTATTCTCATTTCTGGAGGTGTCACAGTTTAGGGTCAGGGCAGCCTGCTAAACCTAGAATGATCTAGGAGGATCTAATGTCCTTGTCAACAGGAGAACAAAAGGTGCTTCCCTCGATGGCAGTTCTCACCAGTATTCCTTAAAATTAATATAAGAAAAGAGAATGAAGTGTGTTTGATTTAACATTCATCCTCCCATCAGATCACTGTGTATTCAAGCTGAAATAGCCACTGAGTAAGAGGAGATTTGGCAGCAAGACAGGGAGAAAGGAGTGGCTGGAATTACCCTCAAATTTAGATTTGAAGCTGAGAGGATTTGCAGATCTGAAAGGCTTTTCCTGTACCTTGTGGTTCTTTGTCATGCACAGGGACTGCATAAACTGACAGCATCTGCAATGGCACTGTTCCTGGCAGCATCCTTCATATCTTTCTCCCGGAGTATACCTCAGGTAAGCTGCCTGCTCAGACTGAATCTGCAGCATCCATGAATCTTGCAGGCTGGTGCTGTTTAAGTATTTGTACTAGTTAGTAATGGCATGCAATGCTGACACATCTCTTTTTCTCTCTTTTGGCATAAAGACTCATTTCCAAAGGAGAAACTGGACTCCTCAGGCAATGCTCTATCTGAAGGGTGCACGTAAGTCCCAAGCTCTTTCTGTTTTGAGGAGATAACTTTCTGATCTGCTTGGCTTCGCACAAGCATTAATCCCTGAGGGTGCTGTGGAGGAAGAAGTGCTGAGGCCTGCAGGGATGTGAAAATTAATTATTTCTTCTTGTCTCTGAAACAGCAGCATTGCCAGTATTATTATTTTTTTAAATAAAACAAACTGAAGAGAGCAAGTGTTGGAAGAAGAGAAGCAAAACACAATACTGAAAATGTATAGAGTTTGAAGCTTGTTTGCAAAAATTATTGGAAAAGCAGTTTTCTTATTTGAAATAATTTTAAAGGATGTTTAAGATATACTGGATATTGTTATCATCCCTTATTCTCATTCAGGCCTTATCAAAACATCTTCTCAAGCAATAGGAGAACACACCTTCCTATTATAAGCATCTTGCATTAGAGCTGGTATTAAGAACACAAGCAAACTCTTCTAAGGAGAACTTGGATGTCAGTGCTATCAGCTTTGTGGTGTTAAGGTTGTGCAAATGACCTGTTGAGTTTCTACTGTTAGTCCAGAATTAAAGAAGCATTAAATATAAAGATAAAATTTAAAGCCAAAGAGAGCTTTTGTTCTTTAAGGCAAATCCACAAAATTTAACAGAAATACTAATATCTTTTAAAATATTATTGTTGTTGTTTCAAAATTAAAAGCTATAAGGTAGGGCAGAGAGAGCAAGAAAAATAGCTTCCATTAAATTAAAGAAAAAGAAAATCAAAGCTCACAATCCTGAGAGAAATGCCTCCCATTTTTTTTTAATGTTTATAGTAGTATTGGTGTAATTTTGTATTTTGAAAGGACTACTTCAGAGTCTGTAAAGTAGTAATTCCAACAGATTTGGGAGGTTGTTTTCACCTTTTTCCAACTCCTTTTGTAGAAGGACGTCGATTCATTTCAGATGAGAGCCAGCGGAAGGATCTGTATGACAGAATGCAGCTGGGTAAGTCCATGGGCAGGGCTAAATGTAACACATCAGTCCTTCCTCAGATTATGGGAGAAATCTGCAGAAACCAAAGGGGATATTTTTACCTGCAATTATATTAATGGAAGTGACTAAACTCCCTTTTGCTAGTTCCTTCATTCCAAAATGCACATGATAAAGACTCTCTGACTTTCCTCTCCTGTGTACCTGTGTGACTTCATTTACATAAGCTATGTTCCAGACTGACCTGGTTGTTAAGGGAGGATTATCATCCATTATCGGGAGGAAATAGAATGTTGACCAAAGTAAGGAACATATGAAACAAATACTTTTTTAGCTTCTAAGTGACCTTAAAATAACTTCCTTTTTAAAAAAGATTGCTATTCTCTTCTGTGTTAGACATTTATCAGGCTGGTTTTGTTACAAAGAGAAAGGGACAACAGTTTTTTGGGGTTTTTTTCTTCTTTTTGGTTCTCTAGAGAGATAAAAAAGCAAAGAAGAAAATAAATGCCAGTAACCACTAACAAGCCATGCATCTCTCATTTTATGATTTTAGAAACACGAAGCCAAACCACAAATCCTTTATCTCTTTCTGAAGCAGCAGCATTATTCCTTAGTTCCTTACGGAAAGCACAAGAAAAAGGTAAATGCATGTTTTGTCTTACCCTGACTTTTTAAAAAAGGGCTTATCCATATTTCATTTGCTAACAATTTAGTAAATTGATCTAAAAGTTCTGGTTTGAAAGGAGATATTATTCCACAGAGTGTATGTATTAGGCTGTACTTTTAGAAGAAGTAGAATGTGAATCAGGTAATGATAGTAGATAAATGTTTGCACATTCTGCTTTTAATTTGCTTATCAGTTTTTTATTGCTTTAGATACAAGGGAATCGCTATTTTCAATTGAATTTTCAAAACCAAAACTCAATTAGGGCTCTTTTTTTTTATCAGAATATTATTCACTTGTGAAATTTTCATTCCTTCATTGGCTTTTGTGTCCTGGTGAAAAGGCTTAAAGAGCTCCAGCAGAGGAGCTGTGGGATTCACATCTGGCTCCTGAGAGCTCTATCACTGGCACACCTCACAAAGGGGCCCACTGACATTTAGAGATCGAGCCCTGAAATAGCCTGAAAAGTCCCATAATTCACTCACGTGTTCCCAGCCTCCCAGAGATGGTGTCTAACTTTCTCTGTCTCTCACCACCTGCTTCCTCACCACCTGCTACAGGCTTCCACTTCTCACTTCAGAACCCACATCTTCCTTCCACAACAACCCACAGCAAAACCCAGCTACTGAGTCAGGCTTAAATAGCTGGTGATTCCTCATCTCCTTCATGGATGTTGCACCCCCTTTGATGAGGACCCCTATCTGATGTTCCCCAGCTCCCTCACCCTGCTACAGTCTCCTTCCCTTGCTAGATCAACTTTCCTGCAAAGCCATTATCCTGAAGCCCACATCGTCGGATGCACACATACAGCCCATCAGGTCAAAACCCTAACTCTCTGCTATCCATGCCCCCTGTCTTTACCTTTCACATCTTAAAGTATACAGATTATTTTTTTGAAATGGAGCTGGGGACAGTGAGGTTGTAAAAGGAGGACAGACCCTCCAGACTGTAGATAATCTGTGCTCTGCCCTGGCCCCTGGCTGCCTGGGGAGGGGAGGGGGTTCTGTTGTAGCCTAAATAAGCCCAGGAGTCTGTCTACATAAGGCTCATACCCTCTGTGGTCTGGGTCAGGGAGGAACAGGTGGCTAAAAGCTACCTTTGTGTCTTATCCTCCCAGTTGTGAGTTCCTTATTCAGACTCTTAATTACTGTCATCATGACAGGGAAAAAAGAGCTTTACTTGAATTGGGAAATGTGAAGTAGAGCCCTAGTAAAATGTGAGGTTGTTTTGAACCTTTCACACAGATGAGTGGTAAGACAGGTCTATTACTGCCTCATCACCCTTGACATCAAATAACTGCCTTGCCATCACTGTGATATCACCTCTCCTTCATTATCTGAAGTACACACCTTCCCTGAAATGAAAGGAGGGGGTGAGAAACACCTCAGAGAATTTACCTGGTGTGTGTGCAGATATGCTGGAACCACTCTTGTCTTTGACACTGCCTAAAATCTTCTGCTGTACCTCATGTAGAGCTGCAGCTCTGTGCTCAGCTTTTTCTTCCCTGTTCTGGCAGAACTCTGCTAACCAAAACAACTTAGTGGCATTTAGACTTGAGAGAAGGAAGAAGAATTAACAATGAAAATAATGCTTTGGGCAAAATAGGTGAGCAGTTCTGAAGATAAATCAGTGAACATGTCATTTGTGTCCTAACAGAAAGAGAAAAAACTCCGAAGTTCATGATTCATAAATGTTAGTGTCATTTTCCCATCTGTTGTTGCTGTTGTAGAGATGGTGGACAGCAACATCCCCCTGAGAAAAAAAGTGACATATCTGAGAGGGCTCAGCAGAACTAGCAGCTTGCTTGAAAAGTACTATGTGGAATAACATTGCCATCACTGTAATAGGGAATAACAAGACAGTAAAACCTGAGTTACCCATGCACTTTCAGAAGATCACTTTTGGGTCATTTTATAATCCTCTTGTCTGAGAGAAATGTGCAAATAAAGAACAAAAATGTTACCTTCTTCTGTATGAAAAAATTATGCCTTATAGTAAGATACTACTCCGGACATGGTTTGTATCTTTCCTCTTCAGCAAACAGAAAAAGTCCTACGTTTAAAATGAGAGAAGACATGATTATTTCTGCAGATGCCTGCAACTCTTAGCTAAGCAGTCACTTTACCCTAGACACACCTGTCTGCTGGAAACTTTGTCTGACTGAACTTGCCTTTATATACAGCTTATTTTTCCCCCTTGTGTCTTGTCTTACAGTTGAAGAAGAAAACAGTGATCACCCCGTCTACCTGACAGATAATCTATCAAATTGGTGAAATACTTCAGATTCCTTTAACATATGTATTGCATATAACCTGATATCATGACTTGTGTAAATAGTATTTCATCCGTCCTCACTTAAGTTCCCAAAGTGTGCTGTATATATGCATTGCAAAATTTTGAATGCCAGCAGATCAAAAGCTATTAGGTCAGATAAGGAAAGTAAAGTCCTTGCTTTGTTTAGAACATTTTGTATGCCCTACCCAAAATTTAAAATACACTGTACCCTCTTACCTAAAAAGTTCATTAAAAACAATTTTTCAGTAGTCATAGGGAAAACTTTTGCCACCTTCCACCCAGCTGTATATTGAAGCCTTTATATTTCTGATATATTTCAGATTCCTTCACCACTTGACTGCTGGCTCTGTAAGGTTCTGATGGTCAACAAATTTGGTGAGATATTAAAACAATCCATCTACCTTTGACTGCAAAGCTGGTGGTTTGGTTGCTTTGGTTTTTTTGCAGATTTCAGCACTTACTTAGACCTCAGTGCTGCCCCAGG
Source organism: Megaceryle maxima (assembly GCA_024605025.1). Lineage (NCBI taxonomy): Eukaryota > Metazoa > Chordata > Aves > Coraciiformes > Cerylidae > Megaceryle > Megaceryle maxima. The sequence continues at coordinate 67,034 of JANHGN010013664.1, read as the reverse complement.
TACACACATGCAGAAATGTATTCTCTGAACAACCCTACTGAGCATGTCCCACCATGTGAAGATAGCATGGGGGTGGGCCTTCCAGGATCAGGATCTCATTGATGACTTTGACCCAAAGTCACTGCCGTTGTCAGGAGGCACAGTACTGCTGGAGCTAGAGGTGGTCTACTGGATGCAAATCTACTGCCATGCATGACAGGCATGCAGAATATTGATTGTGTTTTTTTGTTGGCCTGGTTTTTGAGTTGAATTATATGTAAGTTGGTTAATTATCTTTCCATGCTGATAAGGATATAGTTAATGTTATTTATGTAGTTTTGTGGTCTTCCTGGAAAGCCCTCTGTAGTTCTCATGTAATTAAAAAGTAGCCATGTGATTCTTGTGTCCAAGCAACTATGTTTTATTTTTTTAACCTTTAACCCTAGTCGTGCTCTTCATCTTTTAATGCTGCTTTCCTCTGATCTTTCTCATGACACTGATAATTAATTTTGTTCCCTCACTCTAACTGTAATGCTGCTTCTTGACACAAAGAAATGCAGCTGGAGGAACAGAGGAATTTATTTCTGTCATGAAGCTATAGGCACTTCCAGTAATTTTTTATAATCCATATAATTTCATGGAGGGACGTAACTGGAGAAATCAAAATGTCCATGTCTGTTAATTTTTAAGCACTATTATATCTCTCAATAGCTGTGTATGACAGAAGGCATTCATGATGAACTTCATCTAAAGACCAATGGTATCCTCAAGAATCTTTCCATTAATTTAATCACTCTTTGTTTCAAGCATACTCTGAGTATCTCAGGTGCATCTTAGTTATTTTTCAGCATATTTTACAGTATGATCAGTCAGTGGTCAGACAAAAATTCACATGCCTCTAAAACACCCCAGAAATACAGAAACTGTACTGATCACATTCCCAGTTGACTGGTTTTTTGCACTTATCCCTGGTCTGATCTCACTAGCTTAAACAATTCTTTACAATACACATTAAACGTTCCACCTTGTTGGTGGGCTGTTTGTAAAGCCCTAATATTTTCAGATGGGCAGATAATCACTCATGCAACAGGGAGCAGCTGCCGAGCTTGTCAGATGCCAGTAACTGTTAGAAACATGTGGCATTTAAGTTGGCCCATCTGTTGTCTTGACTGAGAGAGAAGCCATTCCCTCTAACACTGCAAATTCAAAAGGAAGAAATGTTCTGCTGTAGTTAAATTGCCTTGCTGCTGACCACTAGTCCCAGAGGCACAAGGCAGAGGTCACCTTGGCCAGTGCAGGATCATTTCTGAGAAGAATGGGCACTGTATTAGTAATATCTCAAGAAGTTGAGCGCTTTCTGTCACTAGGCAGGCACTCAAAACCTGTGAGCTTGCAGCTGCAAACGCAGCTGGAGTTTTGTGAAATGTCATGCCTGCTCCCTGCTCTTCCTAGGGAACTCAAACACCATCAGCAGCCTGGATCATACACGTTGCTTATTTTTCTCCTCTGGGACGTGTCCAGAAAGAACAAGTGTAGCTTCTCTTAATGCAATCCCAGCAAAACCTTTCTACTTTCCAATATTGTCTGGGTAGTGCCTCCATCATTTAGCAATATTTACTATATATGTGCAGTGATCATGTCTTTCAGGGCTGCAGTGAAGCTGGGTCTGGAACGATGATAAACAGATGTTCACCTGTATGTAGCCTGTGGCTAACAAAACATTTTTAGGCAACAAAAGAAGTGCTGGATCACTCTTAGATGGTGCTAATGCAATTTTGATGACAAAGAATTTGGGAATTTTCTTCCATACCATAGTGCATTGAAATACAAGTAATCATGCCATATTTCTTGATTTATTTTTTTCTTTTAAGAGAACATTAACTTTCAGTCAATATGCCCTATAAATGCTCTTTTGCTGTGACTCTCAGCCATTACATTCTTTGAGTGCAAGAGAACTGTGATTAAAAGCACTTTGGGCAAGAATATACAATTCTGAACTCACAAAAAGAAAAAAAGGGAGTTGTTCTCCCTTTAGTAAACTGTATGAAGGAAAATATTTGCAGTCTTTGCTTTCATGTGAAAAATAACTACTCACTCTTTTAATTACTTTTAAAATGGCTAAAAAATAGTGACTCCTTTTAAATCCAATTAATTTTTTTGTCATAAAAGCCTGAACTTCCAAGAGTAGTTATTCTTTTGGGTATCCAAATCAGCTTAAGAGTGAAAGTCCAATTTTAAAACTGATTTTAGGTGGCCAAAAATACACACAGTCACCAAATCACTTTTATTCTATATGGCCTGTGGTAAGAAGCATGTCATCAAACATTGGTTAAGTGTTTGAAATGTAGGTGTCTAATCAAAGTTAGACATCTAGGCTCCCCCTAGGACTGACAGTGAAGGTAAATACCTCCAAAAGTTACATTGTCCTACCTCCTGAAGAACAGGCTGAATCAATTCCTGGAAATGTCTTTTCTTGAACAGCATGAGAAATTTTTGCTGCACAAACTTCTAAAATAAAAGATTAATGTCTCTCCTAATGTCTTCACGCCAAGAGCTACTTCTGAAAAGCACATTCAGGCATACTCCACACCTCAAAGAATTTAAATACTTTTGAAAGCTTCCTGCAAAACAAATGAAATGTCTAGTTCTCACTGTGAGCTTGTTCCAGTTATTCCCTAAGCACTTTGAAGTTCCAGGTGCTTTTTGAAATGATGTCTGTGGGGCAGATGTGTGCTTGGAATTCTTTTAGCAGTATTTGCTATGATTAGGTCTCTTCTAGAAGAAGTGAAATAGACCGTGGACTAACAGGGCAATTGGAAGAAGTAGAGGTACTCATCTTTGAATGTTGTCAGCATTGCTCTATGGCCTGTAGGTTTGTCTGCAGGGGAAGGCATTACTTAAGAAAATTGTCATGCTCTTCAGCTTAGTCACGTTAATTTCCTCCCAAACTAGTTTGTTAACAAACTTAGAATCTAAGCCAAGATGAAAACAAGAGAAGTAGCAGAGGAAGCAGAAAATAAACGGTCTGCTGTTTATTGTGGGTGTAAATCACTTCAGAAAGATGACTTCATTTCTCTCTAAAATTCAAATACCCACTGCATAAGACTTTATATTGTTCCACAAGAAGCCTGTTTTACCACTAGATCAAGACACTTTTGTGTGCTGTAAAAAAATATTTTAAGTGATGTAAGCTTACAATAAACAGCATAAGGAAAAAGAAAGACCATTTTCTTTTCAGTATAACTTTTATAACCCTGCCAAGGTTTCCCCAGAGTACACTTTTTTTCCTCTATTTTTTTTTTTTTTTGAGCTCCGGGTTAAAAATCATGTTAGTTTAGGAGGGGAAAAGGGAAAACATAAATAAAGTGGATATTAATTTAGGACACCCATAACTGAGCTATCAGCATAGACTAGGATTAATATAGATGATTATGTAGACAAAGGTATGATCTGCAGTTTCTATAAGCTCCCAAAGGGATTGTCACATTCTCTAGGTTTATTAAGCTTGCGAAGAAATCTCTTCTACCTCAAAGGGGCACAGAAGAATTGTCATTTAAACTACTTTTAAGGTGAAATAATATTAGGCTTTCCAACAGTGTAGCTCAAGTAACATTTAAGATTCCTCTAATTATATCACACTGTCCTTAACACAAAGCTTGCCAAGGCTACAGGAGAAACTTGAATGGATGGAGAGACCCTGCCAGGGTGAAAGCAGTGAATTCAGTTCCTGTATTCTCCATGCTGCTTCTTTTTTCCTTGTGGCAATGCTCCAAGAGAAAAGGGAGACTTGATGTTTTGCCTATCCCTTTCGGCTTCCTCATCCTCATCATATCTTTCATCCTCATCTTCATCTTCGCTATGGTGAGGGCTGGAATGCTGAGAGACTGAAGGTGATGGTGGGACTGATGAAGGCCTGGGGTACCTGAAACCTTCCGTCTGGCAGAGAGAGAAGCAGGTTGTATATATTATCACAGTGTTCCCTCAGTCAGTTGTATATGGCAATTTAAGGCTATCAGCTTGTCAAAAGAAACCAATGGTGGGATGTAAGCTAGACCTGCTCTGCATTCTAAAATTAAAATCCCTTGAACCCAGATCCCCCCAGTCCTTCTTTGACAGTAAGTACATGGTTGTATGGCAGTGATCGTTAGCCTGTGTCTCATAAAGAATACACGGCCCTTTCAGCACTGCTTTTTGCTAAATATGATTATCTTTATTGAGCCTTAAACAGCACAACACCAAATCCTTCTGTATTCTGTAGTCAGAATATGCTTATTGAAATTCAGAATTCAGTCCAAAGTTTTAAAACAGTTTTCTAGTTATAATGTCAGTATCTGCAAAACCAGAACCAAGCCCAGGGTTTTGGCCTGAGCCTCCTTTCTCCTTATTAAAAAAAAAATAACAAACCCATGAGTTGCACTCTAGAGATTTCTGGATATTTGGTTTCAAATAACTTTGTTCTCATATTGGACCTGAGCAGCCTTCCTTCTCAAACTGGTGCTAATATGCACTATGCAAGAACTGTTTGAAGGTGTCACTTTAAACTGACCCCTTGCAATTCCAGCCACAGCCTCCTCCTCACCAACCACATTTAGACGAAGGCAATACTTTGCCTTGGTTTTCCTACAACATCCTTTCCCATCTCCCCTTCTGTTTGGTTTGTGCAGAACATCTCCATGGCATTTAATCAGAAGCAAAATTAGAAGCTGCCACTCTTCTGTTAGCAATTTCCAGTTCCTTAACTGGTCTAAAGTGACATAGTCCCATCCAGGTCACTCTAAATCACTAAAGAGCTGTTCTTGTACTGTATCTGGTACTCCTAGAGTTTGTGTCTGATACCATTACACCCCCTCACTGGAGCCTGGGTCTATAACTTCTTGAGCTTTTAACTGTAAGTTCCTACTTCCCTTCAATTAAAACAAAACCTGACAACTCTTTTCTTTCTCTGTAACACACACTCTTTGTCTCTCTCTGCAAAGTAGCTAAAATGTGATGAACTCAACTCTGAAAACAGACTTTACCTTTGGTGGAGCACTTGGTTCCATCTCAAATTTATCTGGGAATGTTCTGCTAAGGGCCAAGTGTCTTGCATGCATGTAATACTGGGAAGAAAAAAAAACAAACAAACAAAAAAAAACCAAACAAACAAAAAAACCAACAAAACAAAAAACAAACAAACAAAAAACAAACAAGAAAAACCTTTACAACTCAAGGAAGTCTTGGGTAGATTTTAGCAGGAAAACAAAAAACATGAGTATCTTCTAAAAGACAATGTCAAACAAAGGCTAAACATTTTTTTAGCTAAGCAGAATTCATGTGATTTTGCTGCCTGTAATGTACATGTTGCTGTGAAGCAGTGAGCCATTCATATTAGATCCACACTGAAGTAGAGTCTAGAACAGAAGATGAATAAGGTTTCTGTAAGACTGAGATGTATTAATTTGGAAGCCCACACTCATCTCGGTCAGTGTAGTTCTTGCTGAGTGACACGTGGTCTTTGTCCCTCAAGATAGAACTGGCTGGTTTTTAATCAGAAAAATGTACATCTTTCAATGTGCATGTGTATACACATAAACTTTCGATGAATCCTTGCATAGGAAGCATGTATAACAGTTACAGAGAAGTAACATTTGTGAGTTTACTGAAGCCTGCTGTTTACAAATGTAGCAAAAACATTTATGGATCAACTATATTAATCAGTTTCCATCACATGCATGGAAAAAAATAGCTTGTTGTGTCAGGATCTTATGCTGTGTTGGGAACCATATAAACAGAAAGGTTCTCACACATATATCAGAGCAGGACAAGGTCCAAAATAGTTACAAAACTGATATATGTGCATCCACTTCTTTGCTGCTGTGGACTTGAGAATGCTGCTTTGATACTCTCTTCTGAGGAGGTGGTACTGCAGTGTTTTTTATGTCAAATTAAAAACACTATTTTGCCTTTAAAGCACAGAGGTAGTTTAGGAGTGTCAGGGAGCCACAAGACCCAGCAGCATTTTAGGAAGAACAAGCAGGATTTCTGAAAGAGTCCAAGTGACTTTGGAGCACAAATCCTACTTAATGTAGAACTGCCAGTGTTGTCAGAGTCACAAGCTTTTTACGTGGTCTTTAGCACCAGACGTACAAAGACCTCAGTGTGACTGGCTCCTGCTCTAACCTATTCAGTTAAGTCATGTCCTTCCTTACCACTGGAGAACAGAAGCATTACACTGAAAGGTAAAGGCAGGCTTTGCCTTTAGCAGCTTTGAGAGGTGCTTTTCAGAACAGGGAAGTCTTCTTGCATTGCAGCATGATGCTAAAGACTGATAGTTAGACCCATGTGCATGGGAATTTTAATACTTCTATCACACAGTTTCACATACCCTGCCTAGGTATCTCCAGTCCAACAGATCCGAGAGCCTCTCGGTTCGGTTTCTTTGAATGATCCTCTGGCGACGGGACTGTTGACAAAATCCATACAGGAACTGAGTCAGCTGATTGCATGATTCGTCAGGTGAGAGGAACCTCCTGTCAACTATGTAGATGCCTGAAGGACACAAAAAAAGGTGAAGATGAGTGGAACTGAAAATGGGATCAGACCTCTTACATTTCCATTTGACCTTCTGTCACATAGTCCTATGTTCTTTTCAATGTTAGAAGGCACCTATACCTGGAGTATTTGTTACTATTCTGGTGGAATGGAAAGCTGCAGAGAAATATGTATTTTTTGGTTTAGTTTTCTTTACCTTTCAGGCTGAATTTCAGCAAATTACTCAAAACTCACAGGCTTGGTTGTTGTGCAAGTATTTCCAAAATGCTGGAAGAGTTTCTGTATAAAAGCATATTTTTGTCTCCCATAATTTTTAAAATACTGAGTACTTTAAAAAAAAAAAATTAAATCTAGTGCTTTCCTAGTCTGCAGTTGAATTTATAAGTGTGGATGGTCAGAATCAGCCTGTAGGAGAGTGCCTGTATTTTCTGTACAAATACAAGTGTTTCCATAGAGATAGGTAACTCACATACATTAGTCAATACAGAATTCTGGCAGAGAGAGGGCTGAGGTAAACTTTGCCTCTCTGTAGTTTGTTGAGATCAATACTAAAGTCTTGCAACCTTCCTTACACCAGGATGTTGGGAAGAAGAGGGTGCTAAACCTCAGCTATCTTAGTGGAAAAGCCAAATGCACAGCTACCTTAACTGAAGTGCCCAGTGTCTCCTAGGAAAGTCCAGTAAGTTATGTCAAAGCTCACATCTATGTTTCAGCAGAGAAGAGCAAGTTACCTGTGCTCTTGGTCTGTGAGCTTTCTGAAAGCTTTCAAAACATGTGTAGCCAGGCAGGTGGAGTTCTGTTTTGCAATTGGCTCTATCCCTGCACCTAGATCAGCGCATAGTTCTTACCAGTGTGAAGCTGTCGTTGCCTGATTGTGCAGACAAGCCAAGGTACTTCAAAAGAGGCCCTAGTTTAGAGCCACATTTTTGATACTATCTTGACACAACAGAAGTTGGCTTCTCACCACATTCCAGTTGTGAACCATTTCTAAACTTTTATGAACAGATTGTTATTTGTAAGTAGGTTCTTTTTATTTTCACGGGTTTATTTTTTAGTGTACATGATAATGTACTCTTTGTTTGGTGGGGGCAAGTTTCACTGGCCTTGAAGCCCCAGTGCATCTTTGTTGGACTCTTCAAAGAGAAGAATATTTTCACTGCTTCTTTAGAAGAGCTCCAAGTGTTACCAGAATGTTTAATATTAATGTTTAATGTTAATCAGAAACATTAAAGGGAAGTGCTGGGTGACTCTAGAGTAGTATGAGGAGCCCTGAATTTGGAAGGATAACACAGAAAAAAGTTAAAGGGGAAAAAAAAAAAAAAAAAAAAAAAAAAAAAGAGAAAACCTGGAAAGGGTTTGGATAAATATAGAAGCTTGAATGGCTTGTTAAATATGAGATATTCAGAGCTCTGAACATATTCCCCCAATGCACTCCATTGCAGTAGTGAAAGCACAGAATTGAGGAGTATCAGCATCACTGCTGTACTTTTTGCTTATCTAACTCAGAGGTGGTATTTTGATATGGTATAAAAAACTTACCATAAGCTGCTGGGTCAGCAACATGTTCCTGCATGAAACAGCCAAATCCAGAAAGGTTTGTGGTTACACTGGGAATGCCCATGACAGTACATTCAGCTGGCAAAAGAAACAGACAAAAACCATTTCAGGGCAATATGCTTTGAATGGTTTCAACTTGAGAGAAAAAAAAGAAAAAGAAACAGGCAGACAGAACATCCTGTAATACTGCTCTAAAAATGGCAAGTGAAAACTATGCTTTGTTGTGGATTTGAAGAAAAAGAAAAAAAAGAAAGAAAGAAAGAAAAAGAAATCTTAAAATTTCACACTGTTTTTGTGAACATATCTTTGCTTTCCATCAGCTAAATAGAAAACATTCTGGGACTACAGTTCTGAAACAGAGAAACCCAATATATGGTCTGAACTGCTTGGATTTTATATTGAAGCCTGATGTATACATATGTACATCAGCTGTGTACAACTATTTACAAAACTCAATCTCTCAAGTGCAAGAGCCTGTTAAGCTTTGTATTTAGGTATTCATCATTTGTAAACTGGTCCATATAGCAAGAAAAAACAAACAACAAAACAAACCTCATCATCAACTCAGAACTGGGGTTAGAAGTGGGGCTAGCTTTATAAAATTAGAAGATTTATGCATATTTTGTAGTTATCCCTATTACTGCCTTGAGGAAGGATAACTGCTTATTCAGTCTTAAAGAGTTTAATGATTAACTTAAGCCTAACCTAAGACAGCATGTAGAAACAGTCTTTGAAATGTTGAAAGCCATCTACAGCGCCTTCATTCATATGACAATAAAACTGGTGTCTATAAAACAGAGCTATAAATCTACCTTTAAGAAATCACTTTTTGTTTCTGGGAGAAATGGTTATCAGCAAAGAGAATCACTTCTGCGCTAGTAAAGAAACTATCCTGTTAACTAGTGTGAATCACAGCTTTCCTCAAAACTGGTAAGTACCAGTCTAACTTTTCTGTCCAAGTTTACTTTAATGCTCCCTTGAAAATCGTTCTTGGCTGTCATTTTCTTTTATCTTAGCTGAGATTAGAACAGGAAGAGAAATCACTGGAATGCAAGACAGTGGTCTTACTTGGAATTGAATAGCTCTCTTCCTTGGAGAGAAACAGACTAAGTTTGCAAAGTTTCTATTCCGATTACAACAAATACTCTTCAGAGGGGCACCCCAACTTTCAGGTGTGTATCAAGATTACAGAATGTATTTTGGAGGATGTAAAATAAACCCAGGCATTTAGGTTTTGATCTTCATAGATATTCAAGTTCTTATTTTACACTAATTTCATCAGGTGTTTGGTGCCTTTTGTAAATCTGGGACTAATTTTTTAAGTCAGAAACTATATGCTCTCTGTATTCCTATTTCATTCTGTGAGATTCTCTACTACCAAATGTATTTGTGGTAAACATCTTAGACATGGTGTTACCTAATTCTGTCAAACTTTATTGTTATGTTGAATTAAATCCAGTGAACTATGTTGGCTGCTGGCATCAGATTTCTTAGGTTTTTGGTATCTATATTCCTCTAAACCTTCTTTTAAAATCAAGTTAAGAATTACATTTTTTTTTTTTTTTTTTTTTTTTTTTTTAATAGCCACATAAAATCAAAATATTACATGTTAGTATGGGAAAGGGTCCAGCGCAGGGACAAATGTGAGTAGGTGTCAGTCAGTAGATGCCATTTTATACCACCCAGCCCCCAAATTTTGCCAGCAGTAAGACCTTTGCACTGCAGAGGAAACAGAGCCAAAAGAGTTTTCTCAGCACTCTGGAAGAAACTGCCTGCAAAGCTATTCTGCATCAACAGAATGGGTATTAAACTTTTGATACCAGTTAAGTGTACAGATGGCCTACCTGGAGTGTAACCCCAGGGTTCGTAGTATGATGGAAACACACCAAGGTGACAGCCTCTCACAAACTCCTCATAGTCCAAGGGCAGCAACGGGCTTGTTGAAGAAAGAAACTCTGGATGTAGTATCACCTGGATATTAAAAACTTATATTAGAGGTGAAAGAAAACCATCATCAATACATTTTAATTATCAATAAGCTTAAGAAATTTCTTCAGTCTGGTCTTTTCCTAAGTGTCTGGGCAACACCTCCTTTGCCCATTTGTTAGGTGATTCACTTCCTGCACTAACATGTACCCTGCCTGTATGAAGCCATATTCTGGAAATAGCAGTGATAATGAACCCTTTTGCTGGACAGGTCTTCATCTTTATCCCTGTTAATCAAAGAGGACCACGTGCATTGAGAATTATGCCTAAGGCTCTGGCATTTAGCAGCACTAAATTGGTTCTCTTGGTCTGTTGTACCAAGGCACAAAGTATTAGGTTATCTTGTTCCTGAGGAGGCTTCAGGAAGACAAAGCACTTTAAGCTTCACAAAATCCAAGTAAAATACAGCAATGCTTACAGTACTCAGTGGATCTCTTAAGAACTGTGAGAATTTTTAAACCAGATATATTACTGCCCCACCATCACAATCCCGTACCTTGTCTAACTAATCTTGCTGAAAGACAAAACTTATTAACTTAGGCTAATGTCCCACCTTCAGGACCCAAGCTAATTCATCTGCAGGGCTTGGGGACACTGTCCCATATTCCACTGCTAAGTACAGAAGAGCCTTGTATATGCTGTCCCATCAGCTTTGGGAGGAAGAAGTGTAAGAGAAGGGTTTAACCTTCTCTGTCCTTTTTTAACCCCAACATAAACATACTGCAGCCATTATTCCACATCAAGGATGTGCTTTTATCCTTTCTTAATAATATAATCATGCTACTCACTTGAGTAAATCAAGACATTAATGTATTCCAACAGTAAATGGGTTGTAAAATCATTATGCAAGCTTATTTGATCCCAGTGAATCCAATAGGATTTTCCATTGGCATTGCTGAAGCTATTTTTTCACATGCCAACTGTGTCTACAGGGGTGTGTCACACAGCTTCAAAATAACTTTCCATGTGAAGTTTACAGAATTTTTGTCCATGACATTCAGCCCATTAAGTATCAAGTCTGTTCACACAGCAGGTATTGTTCCATCGGTAATGACAGTTTTGTACAAACTTGACCTGTACCTCGCCAATCAAGTCTGCTGAGAAGCAGAAGGAGGTGTCTGTGGTGTTATCTGCTTTCTAATGATTTCAAGCAATTAGCTTTAAGGAATTTTTGTTACATTTATAGACAGTGCATCCTTCCACCCTACTTTTGTTACATCTAGCATATTATTACCATATTGTGCTCTCAGAAATTACTGGGGATGCCCACTTAGCAAAGAATATGTTATGCCAGGAAGAAGCAACTAGGAAGTTAAGAAAAATGTTAGCTCCATTATTTGCATTGGTCTAAAAGACAAAACACTGAGAGCAAGCTGGTATGTCAGTATCAGAGATACTATGGATCTGACTTGAAAAGCAAGGTTTGGAAGGGGAAGAATTTGCAGTTTTGGGTTCTACTTCAAATAGCCAGATGATGAGATAGTCATAGTCAACAGAGAGAATGCCAGAGATTACCAGACCAAAAAAAAAAATCCTTTGGCAGACTGGTGAAAGAGAGAGCTGATCATTTCTGTGGTCTGGCAAGATAGGCATGGAAGTAAAGAAAGGATTTATTTACATACATTCAGCTTCAATAGTTGATGCAAACATGAGCACAGCATGAACAGGAAGTATTTCTGCTCAGGATCAAAACCCTGGTTACCTTCTATAGCAAATGCTGAGCATCAGGGTGCTGTTCTTAAGAGATGAACCAATATCCCAGAAATGTCTGTGCTCAAATTCTGGATCTCCAATTTTAAGCAAATTAATCTACTACAGAGTTTTACATCTGGGTGCAAATGATCTGCGGCACTTCCTGGATTTCAGGAGTAGTAGCTCCTCTTTCAGTACAGGAGGCAGCAATGAAAACAATTCCCTAACATCAGATTTCTAACTTGAAATTAACTTGATTAACCAGCAGCTGAGGATATACCTGTGAAGTGACTGGTTGTCATTCCTGGTAAGGGAGGAAGAGGGAAGAAGTATTCTATTAGTATAATACTGCCTGCTGAGAATTTGACTGCACTCCCCATGCTAATGACCCAGACTGAGACTGTTTAAAAGAAGTTTTATATCTAAAATGAAAATGACAGAACATACCTTTACTCTGTCTGTCCTGTTATTGAAAAGACCAATGCGTCGGATGGTATTGAGGATTGGATCATTGCTGTCGTCAATCATGTTGTGGGTGGTCACTGGAGGCAGACAGTGTCGCTAAAGAGATAAGAGGCAATCCATAAGCCACACAAAACTGTTGGCAAAGAATCCTCCTACCATTTCCTAAGGTTAGTGGAAGACAGTGGGAGATTTTGTCACCAATGTGAATGGGTTTTTACCCTTTCATTTTAAGGTAAGAAAGGAAAGTTATGATTGTATATAACTAAGGCCACAAATGAGACCATAAAATCTGTCACAAGACTTGCTTCATTTACATAAAAATAAATGTATTTGTGCTAACTTTTAGAAATGCCTACCGTTTAATTTTAAAGGGGTTTAGTCAATACGTTATGTCTCCTTAAAAGATTGGTTTTACATATGTAATAAAAATGGAAGAATCCAGGCTTCAGGAACAACGCAAAATTCACACTCAGTGCAGAAGAAAAGAATTAGGAGTTTTGGTGTCCTGCATGTGACCGGAGGAATATCCATATCCATGTATTCCCCACAAAAAACTGGTTTGGGTCATAATCTCATTAAAAAAAAAAAAAAAAAATTCAAAGCTGATCTTTAAATGCTACTGATGAGAAATTCATTTGCTGAAAACATCTTTTTCAATGCATGTATTTCACTGTATGTAATACACGATCCTTATACATAGTCATGTTTATCCTTTATACTAGACGTTTGTGTAAATAACATATTTTCTGACCTGAGTTGAAAAGATGGCTCTTTTCATAATGGTTATATCATCACGGTCAAGAATCTTGTTCAAGTCTGGAATTTCTCCTCTGCAGAGGCAACACAGAGCCTGTTTTACCAAATGACTTGTTATCAGTTGTATAAAAAAAATGAAGAAACTGCAAACAAGGTTTGATCTGAATTTCGCTGGTGTCAGCATTAATCTTTCCTTTGTTTTCATGGCCCTTCTATATTCCCTACATTTTGCTCTCCAATACATACACTAGCTGACCTTCATATTAGATTCCAAAAAGTTAAATAATTCTGTTTTTTCCCTGTTCTTCAGACACACCTTTTTTTTTAGCTAAAGTTGCAGTCATCTCATCTGTGCTTTGGATCATTCATTTCCAATTGTCTTTTGAAAGGATACTACTAAGCCACTAATACTTATTACTTTCTCTCTGGTACATTTTTAAGCTGAGGTAGCTCCTTTTTGACAGTGAGTAATCCTTTCTGTTACTTACACATCCCCCGTGTCTCTTCAGACTCTTTCCACAATGAAATGCTAGTGCCTTCACATTTTTTCTCTGTGACTTGCCTTTTGAACAAGTAACCTGTGTATGGAACAGAGGGTCCCGGGTCCTTCTCTGATGCCCTTCCTATAGGTGTCAACATTTCTTACACAAAGAGTAGAAGCACAGAAACCCCACAGGTAAGGCAGCTGAATCTGTGGCTCTGCAAAGCGGAGGAAAGTAACCTATACACTCACTTTAGCAGGGCATTGTAGAGTTTCTTTCCAAACTTTTCTTTCACAGATTGTGCAGTATCCCTAGGAAAATAAATGAATATATGTATGAAACAGGAGAATCTAGGACAAAGACAGAATAAAAGATATTCCTGCTGTTGGAAATTAAATTGGGCTTTCATATATACTGATGGAACCAATAATGCAGAAGCAGATAGAGGTCTGATTCTCAAAGCTCTTTTATCCAGCCAGCAGCCATACTGGTGGATTTCAACACAACTGAGGATTTAAATCTGCATCCAAAAATGAATATGCTGTGAAAGCCAGGAGTAGACCTCACTAGTGATTGCTTCTGATATTTTGCTCTGGTCAGTAGACCACACTTTCATCTCAGCTATGAAAAAGAGAGCATATATATGACACTACATAGAGAAACATGATGATTAACATTGGACACTAGTCAAGACTGAGAGGTCTCCAATTTAACTTGAAGGAGAAAGATGGAAAATATAAGAGTTAAACAAATATGGATTTTAAAGCAAGCTTCTCCCTTCACTTTCTGCTCTCTTTCCTAACCCAAAGACTTTTGAAAACAAATGTTAGGCTAAAAGGTAGATTGCTATAAATTAGTTTGCAACCCAAAAAACTCCCTGGAAAGCTCAGGCCATGTTTTAAGCTAATAATAAATAAAGCATGTGCCAGGCAAATGTTTTTTTTAGTTAATAAAGAACTCCAGTGAACAACTGTTATAAATGAAGACTCATTTGTATTATCCTGCCCCTCAATGAAATAACTTGAAAGTACATCTGGAAGCGCACTTGTCAAAATAGCAAATGCACTATCAATTTGAGTAAAACACCCAATTCATGGAACTTTTCCTACCTTTCTGATTTCTAAGAATTATGCTTTGGGCTAAGACAAAAACTTATTAAGTGAAATCCTAAACTTTACCAAGCTGAGAATTCACACACCTCTTTCTGGTTGCTCTGTCCCAACTCACACAGACACAATAGTGGATGAGTTAATTGTGGATGAGTTGTAAAGCAGCTAAATGTCAAACCAAATTGATCCAAATCCCTGCAGGCTAGCCCCCTAAGGACTATATTTTTACAGACTCATGCCATGCACAATATCCAAATTTAACCCAGATAAGGTAGATTGCTTTTTCAGAAGCAGAGGAAACAGCAGATTTTATATCCCAGATCAGCCATTGTCCATTCCTTTATCAGTGCCATTCTCTTCTCATATTTAATTTCTGTGGCATCCTTAAAATCATCTCACTATTATGTGATACTGACATCAGGTAGTTTTATGCAGGAGTTCCAGATTATGACCATGATAATGCTGCATAAGATGATGCAGAGGGTGTTTTGCTTTTCACAGAGCACAGTGGGAAGGATAGCTGGAAGCAGCATTTTTTCCATGACTTCCCACTATTATGTTTACCTTTACTGTTACTATTGTAGCTGCATTACAGGGTACCAGAGAAATAACCATGTAATAGAGAACTGACAGGAAAATATTTTTTTTCGTATTTCATTTAATTTAAACTTCCCTAATATCTATATAATATCTATATAATATTTATTTAATATGTACCTGTTGTATTATATTCAAACATTACGTATTTTATGTCCAAGATAAAGCAGAGGCACCTGTTGCAAGAATAGCTGTTTCTCACTGCACTCGCATTATTCTTCTACAGTTCTTCTGTACAGAGTTCTCATTAAAGACTCTGGCTATGTTACCCTGCTTTAGCCTTCAACAGCTTAAGCTGGTTGTGCAGATCCTCCACACATCTGCAGAGGGTGACAGTCCATTTCAGGGGATGATTCCCTTCACTCATCTGAGACACTTCCTGAAGTGGTATAGGATGAAACATCATTTGAAGTGAACCATCACTCAGCTCAGAAGCATTACTTTTAGGAAGCCAGAGCTGGTCAATTAATTCCAACCTTTACCTTTGTGGTACCTGTTTCCAGAGTGGTAACCAGACAGAATGTTTCCTGTAAGTCCCCAGAAGTTGCTGTGTGATTCTAGAGAGCAGATAGATTTCTATTATCTGTCTTCTTTTCCAGATATAGAAAAAACTAAATGATTTCAGTAATCCTTGTTAAACTATTTCTGTCACTGTTTTTGTGCAGGTTTAATATCTGTTAATCAAAGACTTCAGCTTGATTACTGATATCCAGAAACTGAGCCAGAGATCACCTGCTGAAGGCAGTTAATGAGATAACAAGAAAAATGGTATCCTTCTCTTACACATTGCCTTTCATCTACAGATCTCTAAGTCGTTTAGATTTCCACCATTTTCTAAATATAGAATGGGCATAAAAAAGAGGTTAAACATGGTGAGACACAGGCATAAAAGCAGGGTCTTGTGGGTTTTAGTCCCTTAACTTTAAGACCAACTTCCTTATTTCTGCAGCAGTTTAACCATTCTAGCCACCTGATAAGATGCACATTTCCATTTCCCTGCTTAGATAATTAATCTGCAAATGAATTGACTGAAATGGCATTTTTTCACCTTTTTAAACAAAACTAATCCTTGGTAAGCCACCACTTATTTTCTTTATGAATTTGAACCTTCAGTTTTACCATGTCTTTCAGTTCAGAAGTACCTCCCCACATATGTCAAGTGAGGTGAAGGTTAAGTCTGCCTCTCTTTGCTTGCTTGCTTGCTTGGGAAGTTGTAAAATGAAAAAGTGAGAAGGGCTGTGAAAACTTTCCCTTTATAGCTGTAAGTTTCGCTGCCCGGGTATGGCCATTGCTTATTGTGGGCTACATAGAAAATTACAGACAATTGATAATAACTGTTATTCTGCCACATTAGACAGTACAATTTCTGTATTTCTAAATAAAAGAGGACTTGCAATTAATTCCTTTTTCCCATCAGTGGTGGAGAAGCTCACTCTGATAAATTAGCAGGTAGTCCTTATTTTGTGGGAGCTCAATGACTTGTCCAAAGGGAGTACCAGAAAAAGTCAGAAGACATCCAGAACACTGGATTTTCTAGAAACTTTAAATCAGTCACTGCAAAACAAGTACTGTTTGCTAACTTGTTGCAAAGAATGGCAAGGTAGATTTACTAAAAATAACCTAGGACAAAAAAAGATAAATATTTGCCCTTATTTATCATTCCCATCTCTTTCATCCACACAAATATATTCTAGCTACCCACAATCCTCAATTTAAACAGAGCAAAGAGAGCACTATCCTTCATCAGAAACTTTTGCATGTCTCCTCAATTCACTGCACAAGACCCTCAGTGAGAATGGCAATTACCAGAGCTGCTTCCGGACTGCTTGTCCTTTCAGGGTTTCCACATTGAAATTGTTTGTCTTTGCTGGCATGATGAAAAACACAACAACTGTAACATCGGTTTTGTGAACCTACACAGACAAAAGATGGAGAAGGAAAAAAAAAATCTCACTACAAAGTATCACAGCCAACTTTAACACTAAGAATTAGTCACAGGAAAAGACAATTCACTTCTGTTTTCCAAGAAGGCTCTGATCTTCTACCTCTCCCTTCAGCTATGATGTTTTGTCAAGTCAGAGATACAGCTGAGGATAGATACAGGTAAACAGATGTCACACAATAGTAATTTGGGCAATAGAGATCTTCCTGACTTCTCATGGTTTAGAGGCCATGGCTTAGGATAAGAATATAAACTGGAAGAAAAAAAAAAAAAATCCTACACACATTTTCTCACCTGACACAAACTGTTGGCTCAAAGGAGTGAGCAGTTAGTTTACTAGCTGAGGCATGCCCAGGCATGGGGTGAGGGATTCCCTACAGCAGCAAAAGAGCAACTACTTTCTATAGCAATAATGTCCCAGATGTATGGACAGAAAGAGGCATGGTAGCAACCACTTATCTTCTTGAACCCCTGGTAAAGAACCTGCCAGACATACAATGTGCAAGTAACTTCTTGCTCATCTCTCACACCCAGACAGATACTGCAAAGGCAAAAAGTGTTTGCTGTAAAGTCTGACCCTTATAGATGTTTTCACTTGCTGTTTTCTCCTGTGTGCTAATGAGGTTCAGAATACCAGGTCCCTGAGTGATTCCTCACATGGAGAAGAATGAGGCTGTACTCCTGTCAGCGACTATGTAAAGAAAAGCTAAGGGTGAACTCTATTCAGAGCTGTTAACAATTAAATTATTTGGAATTGCCTCCATTCTAAACTTCAGAGAGACAAATGCACCATTAGCATGCATTTTCTCAGATCAAGGTACAGGGAAATGTATACTATAAAATAACCTATGGGAGTCACATATCATTTTAAGGTTCTTCCCTCTCATCAAGGCAGGTTCAAAGTCCATCATGTTGGGATCTCAGTGTCCATTAACAATCTGTCTCAACATTCATATTTTATTTCCAAAATGTTAAAAACATTTTCAAGTAGCAAAGGAAAAGGACTCTATAAAATAAAATTATTCAATCCAATGCTATGTATTTCTTAGGTTCAGGCACACCACTGGGAATTGTTTAAGCACCATCATTCTCAGATTGCTAAATAGTACAGGTATTCTGCTGTTCCAAATGGAATTATCTCTTGAAATAACTACAGAGCAAGTGTTCTTTGAACAAATAATCAGGTGCTGGAGTGCATATTGGAACAGTAATGCAATAAAGCCAAGCTCAGCTTCTGAAGAAGCAAGTCCCAGAGCACTGTTCTAGAGAACTTTGGAAAGCTAGCCTCAGTTTCTTTTGACTTTCTCTCAGTCTAGCCTGTCATTGATGTCATATAAACCATTGGATACAATAAAAGATTGCTGTAATCATTGCTTAAGCAATTCTTTCTCTCTTACCACAAAAGACCGTCCACATTATCAACATTCAGAGTTAATAGCTATGTAAGTGCCATGAACAGGTAGCTGACTTTGCACAGCACTGCCAAAAAAAATATCAGTTGTTTGGCAAAGTTGTGGAAGAAATACTTAAGTTATGTGAAGCAACCTGTTGTGTGAGTGAATGGGTTAAGTATTTCCAGAAAACTGACATTACTAGAACATGGTGTATTATTAGAACATGGAAGTTGAACAAGTGTATTAAGGGCTTTGAAAATCAGTATATTTTTTTCAGCCCTGCTGACAATAGTATCAAGATCTTTATATAGATTTTCCATCTCTTTAAATGTTAGAGTACAAAGGAGAGAGTGTGGGAAAACAGCCAACTGGCTGATTCTTGCTTGATGACTGAAAACTGACTTGCTTTTTTAGTTTAAATATATCAGACCTTGGGACACATTTTAAGACACTTTCAATGACCTCATTTGTAGGTGGTAAGTGCTCTGCTCTTTCATCATGACAAGTCTGAGGTCTTGTCCTCATTAAAGTACTCCATAAAGGCATTTAGAAACAGTGCACTCATTTTTTTACCTGAGGAAAAAGAATCTTGGAGGAGTGAGTAGCTTCCCCATGCTTATTCATCAGGCCACTGCCACACTGTAAATGCAAATTCTCATCCAGTGTGATAATACTACTCAAAGATTTAAGAAATCTTGGTCAGGACCTAATGAATTAAGCAGGCTGCTTAAAAAGATATTTTTAATTGCATCATTAAAGGATTATTTTTATTTGTCTTCTAATATGTAAACTTTCCAGGTAAATACTTGAATCATATTTTCAGTATTTTTCTCTAAAACCAAGGGACATAACCATGAATTAACTTCTTGAACTATGTAATCAATTATTTTTAAGCATCTTGAGATTGTTATACACTCTGGTGATTCAGGGAAAGAGCTTTATGAAAATTCGGAATCTGCCATAATTATTTTCCTATGAACCAGATTATGGCATGGAAATTCTTTCAGATGACTTCCATAGTATGAGAAGTTTGAGCATAAGCTCTATGTTATTTATGTTTGCAGAAGCTTTCTTACCCTCAGCAAAAAGTTTAATCTTGATAAGGCTTCTAGAAACATATCAGCTCCTTTGTTGGAAAATTCGTATCTCCCAGCAATGAAGAAAAATAAGGTCTTCTCCAGACTGAAGTCAAGGTGGCTGAAACCAAGCAGATAAACAGACAAGCACAAAGTATTTCACAGGGTCTAATCAAACAAAACTCACAACAGCTTTCTATTCTGGGAGAATTTATTATGCCAAGAATATAATTAAAGTGAGGCTTTTCTGCTGCTCTTTAAGATCCCTTTCTTAATCTGATAAATTGCATCTTGGGTAAATAATGAAAAAATCAAGACCTTCTGCCTGATCCAACAATCTGTTAAGCAGAGATAGAACTGGTGTCTAAAATTCCTTTAGCTTCCGACTGAGAAAGCCCAGACAGATATTTGAATAAGTTGGTAACATTTCACCTCCTCTATGAAGTCAAGTTAGTCTTTCTGCTTTGGCTCTTGCTTTAAATAGTGTTGGACAACCACAGCTAATTTTCGAAAAGTAAAAGCATACCCATAGAAATGACCTCGAATGAACTCTTGGATCCTAGCCTTGTACATGGAATGCAAATTCTGAAACTCATGCATTGCTGAAAATTTCTTAATGTTCAAGCCATTTGGGGTGACAACATCTGGAAAAGCAGAGAAAAGGCAGAGGTAGACATCTTCAGAGTCAGAGAAATCTTTAAGGAAAGAACCAATGTGCCTTTCAGGTGTCAGTATGTGAACAAGTTATGTACTTTTATTAATCACAGAAAGGGAACAGCACTGTCTAGCACAATGGCCTCTACCAGCTTACCCCATGAAGCTATTGCATGTGGCCCTCCACTGTCTACAGCATTGAAGTGGCTTTGCACCATTTTGACCTGTACTCAACATTTGCATAGACCCTGCTGAATGGTGAGGTCTCCCCTTTTGTCCCGTTTGGACTTAAGTAATGTCTCCATTTAGCCGTATGGTTTTTGTGCAATGTGCCCATTACCTCTTCTTGATAACACTGCTGTCTACTTTATCACTACAGATTGAAATTTCTTGAAAGCAGTAACTGTGCTGTACTATGCACTTGTTTACTGCATTGCACGGGAGAGGCCTGTTCTGTCAAAACTGCTGAGGATTTACCAGAAAAGAGAGAATTTAAGATATCTTTCTAAGAAGACCACCTCTCAGTACTCTGATGAGTTTCTCCTGAAAATAGCTACAGAAGAGTATACTTCACACTTCTATTGCTTCTCTTCTCAAAGATTCCAAAGCATCTTACAATTAAAATCTGTTCATTTCCAGTATCTTCTAAGGTAGAGTTATAGGATATACACAGCGTTATAAGGATAGACATAGCTTGAACTAACACTGAAATTCAGTCACTCTTCACCTTTCTGGCTGAGCAGCTGTTTAAAGGCTTGCCCTTATATCTAATTGAGGTAAATGGAAAGAACGTAATTTCCTCTTCTTTGAGTTGGCTTATAAAAGCTGTGTATGGAAATGAAAGGGAAGGGCAGTTCCTCAGCAGATATATTTCATAGTAACACAACAGACTTAGATCTATGCTAATTTATGATACCAGAAATTCTTCAAATACAAAGAATCTTCGAAAAAGCAAGAAGTGCTAATTATTAGAGGATATCATGCTTGTTCTCCTGGCAAGTATCACCAGGTAACACAGGTTACTAGAGTAACCATGACCATTAACTGTAGTAAGTTTTAGAATTCTGTGCATCCTCCAAAGGATCTTCAGTAAGAAACAGCTTCCTACTGCACATGGTTCACCCAAACAAAACAGCATCTCCTTTGATCTCAGTGCCTATAGTTAACTCTCTCCATACACCAGGGTTACTGATGGGAGTACAGCCTCTTGCTTGCCACTGATACACGACTTGAACATTACTACAATTGCCTCCTTTCAGTCAAGGATGCCTGACATTCCAGGTTTCCTGTGGTTACAAAGTTTACCTCTCAATAAATTCACATGCAAGTAAAATCTAATTGTGCCAATTCTGCATCCCCTTTTAAAAGCTTATTTTTAAAGTGGATTGAGAAGTGTGCACGTTCTTTCAGTACTTGTGTTCCTTTGCAGAATTCAAGCTTAATGATCTACTGAAGTATTGCTGACCTTTCTGAACAGCCTATGTCTGTGTTGATTTCACAACTTCAGAGACAATAAATAGTATGAGAATAGACTCCTACACAGGTTATTTGTGTTCCAAGGTTCATAAAACTGTTAAAGCACTTATTCCCATTAGAATATATTTTCCATTTATAATTATCTCCTAGGATTTGGGGTTCTAATTCCTATTGAATTTCTTTCTAGCCCTGTCAACATGAAGCATGGTGTCAACAATTTTTTTTAAACCAAACATTAAATAAATTTACTTGGTTTCTTCAAAGTTGCAAGAAAAATAAAATTAAAAAAAAAAAAAGCTCAAGCCTGTGAATCTCTGAGCATGGAATTCTCTTCAGCTGACGTTCTATCTGTGAGCAGTCTGCAGATTTTCTCTCCCAAATTAAACTGGATTCAGACTCACTTCAGTCTCCTAAAATCCCCAAACATAAACTATGATTTTTCAAGAGTAGCTGCTGGGGGAGAAGCCTCATGCCAATATAAAACAACTTTAAAAGTCCAATTTTCAGAAGGCAAGTCCTGCCTGTATGACCTAGTAGCCTTCTATGATGGAATGACTACATCAGTGGACATGGGAAGATCTATGAATGTCAACTACCTGGACTTCTGTAAGGCCTTTGACTTGGTCCCCCACAACATCCTTCTCTCTAAACTGGAGAGATATGGATTTGATAGGTGGACTGGATGGTGGATAAGGAATTAGCTGGATGGTCACATCCAGAGTGTAGTAGACAACAGCTTGTCCAGATGGAGATTGGTGACAAGTGGTGTCCCTCAGAGGTTCGTACTGTGACCACTGCTGTTTAGTTTCTTCATCAGTGACATTGACAGTGAAATCAAGTGCACCCACAGCGAGTCTGCAGGTTACACAAGCTGAGTTCTACAGTTGACAAAACAGAGGGACAGGATGCCATCCAGCAGGACCTGGACAAGCTTACAAAGTGGTCTTGTGTGAACCTCATGAGGTTCAACAAGGCCACATACGAGGTCCTTCTCATGGGTTGGGGCAATTTTCAGTATCAACACAGGCTGGGGGATGATGGGATTGAGAACAGCCCTGCAGAAATGGACTTAGGGGTAGTGGTGGATGAAAAGCTGGACACAAGTTGCCAATGTGCACTTGCAGCCCAGAAAGCCAACTGCATCCTGGAGCCACATCCTGGGCTGCATCAAAAGAAGTGTGGCCAGCAGGTCAAAGGAGGTGATTCTGCCACTTCACTCTGGTGAGACCTCACCTGGAGTGCTGTGTCCAGCTTGGAGCCCTCAGCACAAGAAGGACGTGAACCTGATGGAGCCAGTCCAGAGAAGGGCCACAGAAATAATCAGAGAGCTGGAACACCTCCTCTGCTGAGGACAGGCTGAGAGAGTTGGGGTTGTTCAGCCTGAAGAAGGCTCCAGGGAGACCTTATAGTGGCCTTCCAGTACTTAAATGGGGGCCTATAAGAAAGATGAGGACAATCTTTTTAAGCAGGGCCTTTTGTGATGGGAGTAGGGGCCATCATTTTAAACTAAAAGAGGGCACATTTAGACTAGATATAAGGATGAATTTTTTTACATTGAGGGTGGTAAAACACTAGAACATGCTGCCCAGAGAGGTGGTAGATGCCACATCCCTGGAAACTTTTGAGGTCAGGTTGGATGGGGCTCTGAGCAACCTGATCTAGTTAAAGATGTCCCTGCTCCCTGCAGAGGGGTTGGACTAGGTGACCTTTAAATGTCCCTTGCAACCCAAACCATTCTATGATTCTAAGTGTTTTGTGCTGGTAAAAAGCAAGACTTTTCAGAGGTATCCCAGATTAGATGACTGAACACAAATTACTCTTAAGACAAGGCTGTTGTGTTTAAAATAAAAAGGAAATATCTTCTAAGATCATCTTCCTAATGATAGTCAGGAATAAAGCAAAGAATCCAATGGAGAACTCTGTTAGACTGATACATGAACCATGATGTGATTTGAAGCACTGAAATTAACAGAGATAATGGTCCCAAACTATAATTAGTACAACAATTCACCTAAAAAACCCCCATAAAATCTACAAAGAATAAGCAAACAAAAAAAATCAGTTGTTTGATTGCTATACTTAAAATAATCAACTAAGCTGTGAATATATCTGGCTCAAAATTGTTTTGCAGTTTTTCCCCCGTGACGCTTATCTGCAGATGGAGTATTGTGGCTTGTCTTTACAAAGCACTGTGCTGATTTAAAGAGAATTTTAATGGCACACCAAACTAGGATCATGACCTTATTCAAACTCTATTCATGGAGAAGACAAGGTTTCTTGATAAGTTCAGTATTTTATGAGATTCATACAAAGGGGAATATCAGACAAACTGTTGGGTGCATATCTTGACTATGTTTTCCAACTGTACTATCTGGTCTATTGTATCTACCTATGAAACTTATCATGGCTAGCCACAGTAACTATAACCACACAGCTACTCCAAGCTATGAGAGATACAGGGAAATTAATTTACAGTTTGTTTTTTGCCTTCTCACATCTTTCAATATTAGGTAAAGAAAGACTGAATTAGCACTGGAAAGAAAAACGTTCTGGTTTGCATCTGAAACTTTTTGCTACTTTTCTAAAATAACATATCCCTTATCTCTAGCCAAGCAACAAATCTCACTCTGTATAAGCAGGTGAAATGTATTACAAAGGTTTCAGCTTCTGCTTTCAGCGGTTAACCTGAATACATTACCATCACTGGAAACCCTGCTGTAGACAAAACCCCTGAAGCTGAGATGTACTTGCAAAGACAGCCTAACATCCACTGAGTTAAAACTAATGCTCTCCTGAAACAGTACTGAAAGCAGTTATTAAATGGTGCTGAACTTGATGTTTTTTGGATTACGCATACTATTAAAAAGCACTTCAAGTGATAGTATCTGCACTTCTCTTTTGAAAATGGGCTGTTCTTTGAATTGTAGCCAGACATACCTATACATATGTCCTTATTAGTAATGTTTGGATACCTGTCTCTATTATTTTCGTTCAGTCTAAGGAAATGTAGGTTCTCAGAGGAAACATAATAAGAAAACAATTCAGGTCTTACCAGGATTTCTTTTAAGCATATGTTCTGCTTCTACAGCTGTTATCTGCGAGACTGTGGTAAACACATGGGCACAATGTACAGATGCCCGTTCCATACAGTACCGATGGTATATCTGTCTCTCTCCTGCTTCCTTGTCAATGTCAAACTGTTAAATAATAGAACAACAAAAAAGACACCTCTGTGATATGCTCATCAGACTCATTACCACAAAGAAGGTCTCTTGTGTTAAGCTTGATTTCCCCAGGGAATAAGAATCACATCATTATGCTGTTGGTTTGTCTTTCTGTTTTTTGAACTATTTTATCAACTTTGAAGAGTTTGAAAGAGCAAAAAAGATCTCAGTTCTTTCATGTTCATGAAGAAAGGAGCCCTAGATTAAAGATCCCACGAAAGGTAAGGATCTGTGCTATTTGGCAAGGCTGGCTGGCAACAGGTACATTGAGCTCATGCTTAAAGGTTCAAATGTTCACTAATGATGTCCGCTGCAAAATCACTACAATGTAGTCCAAAAAAGAATCATGCTAATGGGGTGTCAATGTTTACAATTAAATTACAATCCTCTTAGTCTTACATGATGTTTCACTTCTGGGAACAGAAGCGTTGATCTCCTAAAGTCAGTAGCATGGACACTAAATAGACTGTGAGAGTTACCCGGAGAGCGACAGTGGCTCTCAGTGAGCTGTCATTATCGCTGCCTAATGCTGGGTGCACAGTCTGATTTTGATTGCATTTGACTCTGTAACTTCATTGACCATAATAGATTTAACCATTATTATGGGCTGGGCAGAGAGTACTTTCTATAGTTAGGACTTACAGTCTGACCTTTGCCACAGCTAGTTGCTTTTAGTACTTTAGCAACTTAGGCAAAAATAAAGCTAGTTAGACTGCCATTTTTCATGCTATGTGTTTAAGGGTGGTATAGAACATGTTTAAGACATTTCAGCAACTGTGAACCATTTCATGGACAAAGATTTAAGCATGTAATTTTTTATTTAAGCATGTAATTTTTTATTTCTACTTAGGTGTATAGATATAGACATAGGTATATTACAACTGTTTTGCTAAGAAACTTAATTGCTTTTATTCACTGAGAACTCTGATTTTGCAGTAGTGTTACAGTGCTGGTGGAAAAGTGGCTTCCACTATGTTAGTGAAAGTGCCACCATAATGTGAGCAAAGAAGGAGTCTTGGAAAAATATCAGCTGAAAAGTTCTAGAAAAAAATAGATTATTTCTTTTGGTATGATCATACTGTGTGTCAAGAGTTTCTAAGCTTGTCAAAGAGAGTTTTAGAAAAGCTAGGAAATATGCTTTACATTATCATACATGCTATATGCTATGATACAGTTGTCATATTTTCCACATTCCCTATGATAATTTTGGTGCACGAAATACAACCACAGCACAAAAGAAAGCCTTTTTCCTATAACATGCTTCTCATTTGGTGTAAGAGTTGAATGGTAGAAAAAGCAGAGGGCAGGAGGGTAAAGGAAGAGTAAAATAAAGGTGAATTAATTTGACTCCTTAGAGTGCTACACATCTCTAGCAAGATGCTTCACTTGCCCTGAACCAATTCACACACAATTCTTAACTGGGTATGTGGCATTTTCTACCTTGATATCTTTGAGTTTGATCTGTGTAGGTGTTGAGCATTCACATCTGCAGCCGAAATCCACAGGACCTATGTTGTGAGGTTATAAAGTACTTGGTACTGTTAACTCCAATAAAAGCTTCCCTAAAAAAAAATAAATGTGTATGATGTAGCTACCTGCCCTCACAAGAGTGTGGTAACTTAATTAATTAATGTCTCTGGAGCATACAGATACCACTGATTAATGCTGCAAAACAGCTTTTAAGAAAATCACAGATATGTTCTCAATGTGTAATTAAGATTTCAGCTCTGAAATATAAACAAGGTAGGAAGCTGCCTATTGAACAATAATGATTAAGCAATAATGTTGTATACCGAAGATACAAACTGGGCCCGTTCTTTAGCATGCTGGGCAAACATGCAAATGGGATGGGGTATCACTGCACAGTGAAAGCTATACCAGCTTTTTCAAGTATGCCTGACTTGGCAATTTAACAATTATTTTTAAACACAAACAAACAAATAGCTAAATAATTTTAAAAGGTTATGTTCCCTATTCCTTCTCTCACCAAGAATGGGTTCTTTACAGAATGCAATTAAAAACGAATCATGGGACGTGTTCACTAGTTGTGGATAAGCACTCTCTCCAAAACTACTGGGAGAAAGGTTTATAAAATGATTGTTCAAAACACTATGACTTATTTGTTGCTAGCTTTTATTTCTTTGATTGCATGAAAGTATTTTACACATAACACATACACATGTTGATGTTTTTCTTTGCTATTCATTTTTTTCACCTTCTGGAAATGGAAAAGGTTTCATTTTGCATGTACCCGCATGATTTTTGGCAGGCTTTTTCAAAGGTATGTAGTTCCATGTCTACTAGCAAGTATCAGCCAAGGTCACAGAGTTCACACATTTCATTTGCTCTCTCCAGCAGATTCCTTTGCCAATCAGTAAAGCAAGATCTTGACTTTTGATCTCACAGTGTGGAGTAAGAAACCTCATTGTACACTTCTGCACAGGCTAGATGAGTGAGTTCAGAAAGCAAGTCTTAGACAAGTTGAAGGGCAGGTTAAATGGCACTTAATTGAAGAGTCAGTGCAGGAGACAAATTTAGTCCACATGGTACTGGGGAAAGACAGCTGAGCTTGCTATGACAGTATTAGCTCCAGAATTAGAGGTAACATGGGGCATGGCACTGCATCGAGCCCATATGCCAAAATGAAGCAGAACACCAGCCCAGCCAGTTTGCTCTTCACTCCCAAAGCAACGTTTCTGCTCAGCAATTGGTTCCGCAGCCTGAATGCTTGTCAGTCTTAGCTCAGGCACCCGTGAACTATGTTCCATAGTGTTCACATGCAGGAAGAGCAAAGAAAAATACCTGTGAAGTGCGTCATGCTTGCTTTTGTTTGTTTGCTGTTATCAGCAAACTGGAACACTAGCAAAGCCACAGATTAAAGCTGCGTCAAGAGAAAAACAGATCTAAGTCAGATTAACTGTTTATAGAATAATTTAGGTTGGAAAAGACCTTTAAGATTGAGTCCAACTGTTTCTTCCCTCAGTGGCTTTGAAAGACTAACAATTTCAATATCCACTTCCCTGTAAATACACTGCTCCACTGCTGCTTCCAGTGAAGATCCCTCCTACACTGACTGGTAGAGACCAAGCAGATGATTAGAATTTACATGATGACAAGGATTAGAGGGGAAAATGCCTCGCTTACAACAAGGCCACTCTAATTTCAAAGTAAGACAGGAAAACATTCCACACGTATAAAGCTTTGGAGTAAAATTTGCATTTGCTGCAATGCAATTCTGAGGAAAAATTTCAGCTCATTTCTGTCCTTCCTATGGACTCATAACATGTTATAACAATTCATGTCTTTAAATTTAGCATTTTAGGGGTCACATTAGGTAATCACTGAACCTCTCTGCATGACATTCTGCTTAAGACAGCAAAGACAATCTTTGAATACAAGAAGAAAATTCTCTTGGAAGCAGTGAACAGTCACTGAAGTAATAAATCCAAAGCAGAAATTCCTACTTCAAAATGATACAGAAAAATCTCAAAGGATTTACAAAAACACTAGAGGAATGATTTGAGAGTGGAAAAGGAAGCAAGACTAAGTTAGCTATGTAAAGACTTTTCTGAAGGACAGGTAAATTACTTCTAGTCTGTGTGCAATCTCTAGGTACTGATACTAGTTTATGGCTTCATAAAGAAAAAAAAAAAAAGTATGATGAAAGACAACAGAAGTTAAACCAAGACAAATTCACAGTGGAATTAATATAGGTAGCTTTGATAACAAGTAATTTTGCAATACCTTTGCATAAATAATTTAGAATCCCCTCATACTTGGCCTTATCTCAAGAGCGGATAACATTTTTGTAGTAGCTTGTATCTCAAATAAAAGGTATAGGTTTGAAGCATGAATTTCCGTCTGAGGATTTTAGGTAAAGAATGACACAATCTCTTCTGGTCTTCAAAATCAGTGGCACACTCAAGTTCACAAGGTGATTCTGCAGTAGAATCAGGAACAGTCAGAGAGAGGCCTGAAGTTCAAATTCCTTATCTACCAGAGGGTAGAATGTAAAGATCTTCTCTTCTAGCATAATCTCACTGGCTGCCACTGTCTGAATTACGTAAGAATTACTCTTTTTAAAATCCAGCTTGCGTCAAATTTAACTCCCATTGATTGTTATCTTGTGCAAACAAAACTTTCTTTCTGGTATAGCTCTGCCATGCCAAAAAAGAATGAAATTTATACTTCCTGGCTTAAGTCAGATTTCCATTAGCTGCTCTACTAACAAAGCGGATCAGCTTTGCATAACAGGGAGCTCAGTGACAGCCCTGGTGGTACTGTACTAAGTGGAAGGAGAGCTTGTGCTCCTATGTTGTCAGTATAAAAGATCTTGACTATTCATTTTCATTGGGATTTTTAGTACTTTTAGACTTCTTGGCATAGAATTCTCCACTGCACTGCAAACTAGATTCAGCTGCACTTGCATGAGCCAAATGTAAAATGTTGCTAGGTCTAAATAAAAGTGTTACACATTGGCAAGGTAGCCTTATATAAGCAAAAAGGCAATGACAAATGAGACTAATTTTTTTTTTTTCTTTTCCTTAGAACACTTTCTCTATTGTAACTTAAGATGATTTTTTTACTAGGAAGCATCAGAGGATGAAGCCTACAAACTTGTGCATTAAGCCAGGTCCACCAAACCATTTCAGATGGCTCCTGGATGAAATTCCATGTTAGATTATTTGCCAAAAAGACTGTTCCTAGTACAGCTGTCTAGTCACCTGTGAACTAGCCTGGATCATCAGTGTTTTTCAGTCAATTTATGAAAGGTGCTGGTCTATTCAAAAACCTAGACAGTTGAAATGAGACCAAAAATAACCCTAACCAACCAAACAACAAAAACACCAACAACCAACCAAACAAAAATCCGAACCTAAATAAGTCAGTCTCCTTAAATAACAAGGAAAGCAATAAGAGATTAACATTCTTGATCTTCATCTGAGAAGTCAGTTCCTCTGGAGAGAAAAAGGCTCCACAGGCTCAGAACCTTTTTTCACAGAACTTCCTACCTACTGGATTAGTTATTTTGGCTCAGTTTATTTTAGCAGCAAACACAACCTCACTCCCACCAGTGTAAAAGCTATAATGGACATGGGGACAATAGGAAAGAAAATGCATTGCCAGTTGCACTGCTTATATCAACAAAACTTCTTAAGCATAATTAAATCTATGATAGTATCTCTGTTGGAAATTAAGCTTATAACATACCCTGCTTGTTACGGAAATCAGAAAGTGTTGACTTTGAAAGAGTTCAAGCCAGTAGGTAGGGTTAGCAGTCCCTGACCCAGCCATTTACCCAAGGTTCTTCAGATGCTTAGAAGGAAATAAAAAACATTGCACACTACCAGTTTCGAGTGCAAATCACCTTCTATCTTATTCTTTTTGTTTCCCTCCCTTCCTTCCTTCCTCCAGTATCAGAGCAGTTTAAATGTGAACTAAAGCATAGGTTTAGCTGTTATATGGTTTTATTACCTCAGGTATAGCCCATCTGCTCTTTGTTACCATGCTGCTGAGGACAACAGTGTTACTTCTGATGCTCATTGTACTTCTTGCGCATTGTTCAGGTTTCCACTGGGGCAAAAGCAGATAAATTCCTCCCAGTGCAGATGAACTAAATTAAAACTGTAAGAATAGAAGAATTGTATAACCTCATACAGCAATGCTGGATAAGAACTGGGATCTTGTGTCTGACTGAGGCAAAGAGCAGATGGCTCTGGAAGAGGTCAGGAGTCAGACAACATCACAGTCTTACATCCATGCACCCTCCCATCTTCCCGCAATCTACAGCTCTGATCTACTAGGCTGACTATTCTTGTGCCAATTGGCACCTAATGAGCTTTGCTAGGAAGGTGAATTAAAGTGGTATTTTCCACTGGGGAATCCAAAGAAAGAAAGAAAATCTCAGTAATTTTTAAATGAGATCTTTCAACTCAGTATCTTCTGGTCCTGCTTATCTACAGGAGTGGTTTAACATTGAAGTGGAAGAGTACCACACTGTGTGGGTGTGTGTATGTGTGAAGAGCAGACAGGGCTGATGGACAGTGGAGGACAAACTGACTGTTACAGCATCAGGGTTAACAGGAAATACGGTCACACACTGGTCACACACACCCAAGGCACTGTGAAAGAGATAGAAAGGACTGTGAAGATGCCAGGTAAATATCAGTCATCAAACAATCATGTCATGGTTTTGCCTGTAAATCCCATTGTTAAGTCCTTCAACACTGCAGATGGAAAAGCACTTGGCTTCAGAAGGCCAAGTGGAGCTCTCTCAAGCAGGTGTTCTAAGCCAGCTTTTTGTAGACTGTGTGTTGGGGACCAGAAAAGGGAATGTGAGATTTCCTCTTTCCTCTGCAGCAGCTGTACATGCCCTGTTGTCTCTAGGCACAATGAGGCCACACCCTTTCCTTCTGCACTGCAACTGTTCTTCTGTGGTATCTGGCACAGCACATACCACAGTTACATCCTTCCCACCTACCTCAGCAGCTCTGCTTAAAGCTTGGGGAAATTTGTGAGTGAAGTGAGAAGTTGAAATCAATTATTACTAATCTTTAAAGGAAGAAAATATGCAATAGCATTCAGACAGGAAAAACAGATATTATACTTTAAAGTGGGAGGGGATGACTTGCCCTAAAATATATTGTGTCATCCAAATATTAAACAATAGGAAGCCCTGGAGAATCTTCACTGGACAAATTGCTAGACCTTAATAGCTTACTACTAGAAGCCAGCAACAAGAATAGCCTCTGCAGGCTTAGTTCTCTGTATCACTTAATTACTGTACTCTAGATTCTCTTGTTTCTCAAATGACTTTTGGGCCACGTTGACCTTTTTACAGCCAAAGGAGTCCTCATTAAAATATCTGAACTCTTAGTAAGAGCTAATTTTGTTAGGAAGTGCTTTAGCATCCTAGGAGCATGTTGAACAGTAGTATAACAGCTTGATATCATTTCCTCTATTAGTGCCTTTAAATATCAATATCTCCATAGTGAGCATAAAGCATTATGGTCTAGAAATTCACAAGCTTCATCCCTTAAATATTATTTACATCAGTTTATAAAAATAGCATAATATACTATATTGTATAATAATACAATAATAATATGTTTCATTCCATCTATTCTTAGAATAAATTCTGAATATAAATTTCTGTCTTTATGACATAGCTGATAGTTACCAATGGGAATTGTGATGCTTTGCAGAAAGATGGACAGTATCGTATCACATGAAGCTGGCTATGTCATGTGTCAACAGTAACAGTGATATTAATACTGTGATTAGATTATAAATACATTACAATAATAAATTTATTCAAGTCCACTCAGCTATAAAATCATTACTTTACTTTTGAGTACACAGACAATGGTGAGACCTCCAAAGTTATTATGGAGAAAAAAAAAAAAAACAAACAAATTGCATTTGAGAAAAACAGCGTATTTTACCAGACTACTTGTAGCTCACCAAATTAACCAGAACAAAAACCAAAAATTTTTTATCATTTCCTTTACAAAAGGAAAGCAGGGTTCTGACATAGCATTCTTAGCATCAGTTTTCAAAACAATGAGCATTTCTTTTTTTTTTTTTTTTTTTTTTTTTTTTAATTCTAACTTCTCATTTTAAATGCTTTTATATATATACACACACACTATGGCTTCCCTAGTAACAAATTATGTCTAAGAATACAAAGGTGAATGAATAAAGTTACTGCTGAAAAGTCCACTTTCTCAAGTGTTAAACCTGAAACTGTATGGTTATATAGCTTTGTCCAGAGAAAAATAATTTAATGTGACTTTGAGGGTAGAGGTAGTTAAAAGGCTAAACCCCATGAATGCTGAGGGACCTGGCAGATGTTATCGCTAAGCCACTCTCCATCATCTCTGTAAGGTCATGGAGATCAGGCGAGGTGATTGTCTTTCCTTCAGTCCTCAATGTCGCTCCAGACTTTGAAAAGGGCAAGAAGGAGGATCTGGGAAACTACAGGCCAGTCAGCCCCACCTCCATCCCTGGAAAGGTGATGTAACAGCTTGTTCTGGAGGTCATCTCTAAGCATGTGGAGGAAAAGGTAGTTGGTCATGGATTCACTAGCACAGGTTAGAGGTTGACCTGCTGGAAAGCACCTCTTCAGAAAAGGACCACATTGTCCTGGTGGACAAGAAGTTCATCATGAGGCAGGAGTGTGCCTTGCGGCCAAGAAAGCAAATCATATTGTGAAGTGCACTAAGAGTGTGTCCAACAGGTAAATGGAGGTTTTTCTCCCCCTTACTCTGCTTTTTTTTTTTTTTTTTTTTCATCTGGCGTATTGTGTCCAGTTCCCCATTTCAGGAGAGACAAGGAACTACTGGAGAGAGTCCAATGGAATACCAGGATGATTTCGGCAAAAGAAGGGCCACTAGCTATTCCTTTCTACTGCCTTTCACTGAGAAAAAAACATGCTGTGAGGCTGGCTCTGAAGTGTCAGATGTAGCACAGTAAATAGAAAATAAGCCACAAACTCATTAGCTGTAAAACAGAAGGAAGGAGAAAAATATTTCTTACCTGGTCAAGATTGTTGTAAAAATCTATACTGGCTGCACACAGGTATCTCCCAAGCAGAGTTGCATGGGTAGTAAAAATTGTGGCAACAGGAAGTTTCTGAGATCGAGACAGTATTAAACCCACTCCTGCCTGCCATTCGTGGAAGTGGGCAATTATGTTGGGCTTGTCATCAAACTGAGAGGAAAGCTGAAAATAATCAGAAAGAACATACATGAAACACACCTTATCCTACTAATCATCCCAGCCCCAGAAATCTCCTTGCGTCCTTCTGTGTGCTTGGTTTCTTTAATATGACAAAGTAGTATAAGTGGTCATGCGTCTTGATTCCCATCAGCCCTAATCCTTAGACCAGGAAGCACATGTGCCTCAGTAGAGCCTCAGAACAGTATTCTTTCTAGAGAATACCAGGGAATGGGGAGCTCTGGCATGTACAGTCACTCTTACTTCTTTAAACTTGTCCTTCTGCTCTTGAAACTCTTGTTTGGATAAAAATGTCATGAGGCCCTGTGACAGACAAATGATTCTGCAGGTTAACAAAGTTTCATCTCTTCAGGTAAGCTGTGGCAGAGTGACATGAAGTCACAGTCCTATCATCAGTCCTTTCTGTCTGTGTTCCTGGGCAAGGTAGTTATCTAGCTGCTGAGATATGGCTTCAAAGACAGCTTGTGAGTGTGACAATTTGACTACCATATAGGAGAGAAAAAGGGAGTTTCAGATCCTATCTGTAAGAGCATCCAGTGATAAATATGGAAGTTATAAAGAAACAGGGAGAAGTGGCAGTAAAGACACAGCAGCTTTCACATAGGGCAGCACTTCCCTGCCTAGAAAAATATAGTTACATGTCCACTTAAGAAGTTTTAAATATAAATTTAATTTACATCAGGTATCAACCCCCTTAAAATTGTTGTTTTCAAACTGGAGAGTAGGAACCACATCCCAAAGGGTTTTTTTTTCCAGGCTGACAAGGCTGAGGTTTAAAAAAATCTCTAGATTTAAAAACTGTACCTCTTTTAAAAACCAGGCTGTTAATGATCCAAAAATCACAGCATCATTGGCTTCACGGTCATGAAAAGGGATCCCTATGTTGCTGACATCCCAAAATTCACCTTTCCACCTGTCCAGATTCCAAGCTGCTGATCCTATATCGAACAGTAAAACATATGGGCTGCCCTCTATCAACCATCTTCCAAAAAAGACCTATGGGAAAGAGGCATGGATATAAGCAGAAAATGTTGAAGTGAATGTAAAGACCAGTTAGCATAACTATTTTCATTCATCAGATCTTAAGTATATTTACAAAAGGAATGTGTGATCATACTCCTACAGACCCAAGATTTGTGGTTTTCCTTGCAAAATACGTGGAGTAATACTGGACCAAAGGCAGGGGTAAAAGGAAATTACAATCTTTAGGAACATTTTAAGACTTTTATTTTAGATTTTCATTGCAATATTAACTTACTTTTTAATGAAAAAAAGCTTAGGAAGATTATACTTGGTTGAATAAGATGGTTTTATGTTCCTATTGAAGTATCTATTCCATTTTTCTTCTTATTTCAAAATTATTATTTTCTTCAGTCACATTTGTCACCAATCTTTTGCCTTACATGCTATATTATTGGTGATATGTCATATTGATTTCATATGACAGGCACTTGGGACTTGTATCTACTGTGACATTTCCTCATTTAAGCCAAGCAGTGCAGTTGATACCCTTTGGCAGAGTGGAAGGATCAGTCAGAAGGTGTAATAACACATAAACCCATATCAGTCTAAAAATATATCTTTCCCGCTTTATCTGTATCAGTATACTTGAATCTCTAAGAGTATTTAAAACTTCATTGATACACCCTACCTGCCCAACCAGGAGGGTAAGCTGAACTATCTGTCATAAGGTAACTCAACACAGCTGGACCCACACCACAGATGGTACCAGTCTGCAGTATCATATTATTTCTCATTAATTCTACCATCAAAATGTCAATAGCAGCAGTGACCTATTAAATGGTAAGAATAAGGTACGAGCTGGTACTATTTAGTAACTGTAAGCTAGTGCAGTTTATAGCCCATGCAGAGGAATCTTTTATGCCACTGTTCAATCTTTTTTCATTCACCAGACCCTGGGACCTCAGGGGTTGAACGCAGCCCTGACACTACAACAGGCTGAATAGAGGTCAGGTCTTGAAAACAATGGGATGAAAGCTCTTAGACATGTTTGCATAGGGGGTAATGAAGACCAGCTGTGTGAAGGAGGGTCAGCTCCTTATGTACTTATTTCAGGCTATCTGCATTTCTTATTCAGGAAAATGAGGTTAAAAAAGCCAGGAGTTTGTGTGAACCCAGACCTTCTAAGTATGGAGTTACATTGTGGCAAGGGACACACCCAACTGGAGAAGTTTGGAAGCATTCCTCCGTCTCGCAATTTAAAGGGATCCATTGTGATGCATAAGCAAAACCCAGATATAAACGTTAATAGGATAAGCACAGCTCCTGGAAAGTGAAGCATCTTTATTAGAGATCAAAGCTATACTTGACGTATCTGGGACAGATTTGCTGCTATATATGAATACTCCAGCAGCACAATGCACACGTTATAAGCTGGTGGAGTTGACTGATTAAATGGAATGTATTGCTGGAACAGCATAAAGTGTATACATAGCACTGCAATTACTCTGCCCCACAAGGATGTTGCTGTTTTCCAAACAAAGGAGTGTTACACAACTTGCAGAGACTTCTTGTAAGCAACAGAGGCAATATGCAAAACTTGATCAATCACTTATGAAAATCTGATTAGCAATAAGAAATGACAGTTAGATTAGACCTTTTTAGTTTGAACCTCAGCCCAAACAATGCATGCATCATGTAATGGCATCCCCAACAGACGCTCTCCCAAGCTGTGGCACGTAGACATCCAACAATACACTTCTACATAATATGCAATAGGGCATTAGATCCTAATAACAGCAGAACTGCTGTTGCAAAGGGAGATAACACATTGCCAGTGCCACAGCTTGCACAGTCCAAGAATTCTATTAATTTCTACATTAAAGTGGGCCATGCCCCTCAGCAATAGAACCTTGTAAGAATGCTTCCTTGCTGCTGCCTCTCAGTGCTTGTCACAGCACACATTCTTTAGCACACAATCTAAACAGACAATTTTTCCTCCTGCAATCCACCATCTCTGAGGGATTCAGTGCAGAATCAGAATGAAGGTGAGTTCTAGATCTCTGAGGAGGACTTTCAAGAAAGGAGCTCAGATTTAGCATGTGTTATCTTCCACCCATTTTCAGGTAATCAATTGTCCTAAGGCTGCAGCTGCTTGCAAGTTTAGTAGCTTGCCCATTGTCACAGCAGATTTTGTTCCCTTCAGTAGATAACTTTCATAGGAAGATTATTCTCAGTTTATTGTTGGAAAAAATCAAGTCACAGAAAGGTTATGAGGTTTGACTCAGATCACACAGAAAACACTGGTGAAAAATTCTGTAGGAAACATTAATTCACTCCTTGTGCCGTGGTTTAACCTCTCCTAGGGAAGAGACAGCTAGTTGCACTGATCTGAAAAAGCAGACCCATTGTCAGTTGGGTTCTTTTCTTAAATCCACCCGTGGTTTGTCCCTTTCTGGCTTTCAGCTCAGTGCTACGCAAGAAAAATAGTGAGCTAGTGGAACACTCTTTCCAGCACAAGAACACCAAATGTAAGGGTTCAATCAAAGTAAGGTCATACTATATCAACTGAAATCTCACTCTCTTTAGAGACTAGATAAATAAGTCATTAATCCAATTAAGTAGACTTGCAGATAAATGACTGTTAAAACCTGTAATTGGATAAACCAGTTCTTCCTCAAAAATAACCTTTAATGAATTGACTCTGCTGTTCTAACAGTGGATTCTGACCCTTTCCCATCATGACATTGACCAGGACTGCTGTGTCAAGTGGAATGGGAAGAGCATTAACCAAAACTGTAATCCCCTCAGAGTCAGCTTTGTTGCCCTGGGAAGCAGTAACACATCTGATTTACCTGACACCCTTGGCTTTTCATGGTGTCCATTGCCTTCTTAACTGCAGGGTTTGGAGGCTCACATGCTTCCACCTGAGTCTTCACATTGTGCTCAAAATAGGGACCAATCAAAAAATAGTTTTCACCCCATTCATCTGCAGTAGTTTTGGCTTTTGTCTGGATCACAGTATAAATGCCTCCCACTGCAAAAGAAGATCACAAACAACAAAAAGTAGCAAGGTGAACAGGCCACAAAGCTCTGGAATAAGAACCTGTGGATCAGACACACATCTAGTTAAATCACATAGTCAGATTCGAAGTGAAACCCCAAACTCTACCAAATAAATAGAAATTCAATCTCTTAAATGGATCGAGTTTCATGGTTCAGTTGAGGAGTATGCACTGATAACAGACCGTAATTCTTAAATGACAGTTTAACCTTTGCTTACTCCTGGGTAACTGCACTGAATTTCTTCTCTTAAACCTTAAATTGATGCTTTCTACCCTTAACTGGTATTTTTATCTAGTCTGTGGTTTTTAAAATTTCTTTTAGGTGTTTGAAGCCACACCAGAAACATTCGACCAATATATAATTTTATTCTTACATTACTCCCGAAATCTTTACACTCAAATCCTGGGACTCATGCTTCCACTCTCCCATGCCTAACCTTGATTCTACTGCATCTTGAGCACAGCCTTCTGAGTTTTTTTATTGCAGCAGTTTTATTTTCAAATATAGTTTTGTGATAGGGAAATAGGAGAACTGAGCTGGCACTTCCAGCTTGTTTTTATAGAAATCACTGAGAGAAGCTGACCAACTGATGGATTTCATTGACTACTGACTCTAAAAATGTATTTAAACCCATACCCTCAAAGCAAAAGGTGTCATGTTCCGTTACCATTCTAAAGAGATGTTGAAGTGGGAATGAATGTAGCCTACAATGACAATATGTTTGCAGCACCTTCCACCACAATATTGTCCATTTTAAAAATAAACACAGTATTAAAGTATCTAAGAGAATGAAAGAACATCCCCCGATGAGTCAATACAGATCCATCTAGTCTTGCACACAGTATGCAAGACTCACTTAGCTGCTCTTACTCTCAGTTTTCCACAGTCAGCCCTATAATTCATTCATTGGTAGAGCACCTGTGCAAACCCTGCTCTGCCAGAGCAAATTTCATCCACCACTGAATCTGGAAGAGTTTGGTAATACTCCAGGCAAGACGACTATGCTATGCCTTTCAGCAGCCACATCAAAATTACACTGAAAGTTGCCAGTGATTGACAGCAGTATTGCCAGACTTACTTTTTTTAAAGGAACTGAAGTATCCAGAGGTGCCAATGCACTGCATCCGATTGCATGTGTCAAGAATCTTGAAAGTGGGCTGATTCTTCTTAAAAATATGCCACAAATGGCCACTATTTAAAATAGAGCAGCTGAAGTTGCACACCACTTTTGGGAAATCAGTTCCCAGATCAATTAAACTATCACCCGACAACTACAGCAAGCCTTCTGGCAAGCCTGGTATCTGACAGTCCTAAGGAACTGAACAACAGAGCTATGTTTTTAGTTGTGATCCTAAAAATGTTGCACTTAAATTCCTTTTCTTTAAAATATCCCATTTGTTTTGAAGGCTGGAAGGATCCCTAGTCCTACTACTTTGTCAAAATGTCTCAGGATCCTAGGCATTTTACAAAGAAAACCAAATACAGCTCCAACTACCAGCTTGCTAAGAATTATTACAATAAATTATTACCCTACACAGTAATTCAAGACCTAGGAAGACAAGAATCTTACAGATACACATTCCTAAATCAAGCTCACAGTTCAAGAGTTTCACATCACATATACATGAAACTGTAGAAGGAAATCTGTCCAGAAGTCTATTCTTCTCTACTTCAATAGGACCAGAAAGCTAAGAAAATAACTTAGTCATCATACTCTTCTGTGGCTGCTCTGGACAGAGATTTAGAGAATCTTAGGTGATATTAGATATTCCCTCCAAGTTCTTCTGCTCACAAGCTGAGAAAAACTATTTAAATAGCTTGGATTCAAGCAAACATATAATTTTAATTATATAAGACAAGTCAGAATGTTCAACCCATAAAGTCATACAGTTACAGTGACATGCCTGTTCTTCATGGGATGGTAAATACATCATATGAGCATAAAGTGTTTCAGTTCATCATGGATAAATATGGAGCTTGGTGGAAATCTTAGTCATGAAACTAGCTTTTAATTGGCAGAAATACAGAGCTTACAACAAGCGAAGATTTTTGTGCAAAGCAGTCTGATAACTCAGGGAAAAGAGAAAATGGGTACTTGCAAGATGAAAGATACTAAATAACGCGATAAAGCTGTATATGACTAGTGGTGCAAAGCTCTTTCCCCATCACTGCAAGAATGGAGATCAGCCTCTTCCATGCTGCAAGGCATTCAACATTGGGATCAGCGAGGTAGCCAATTTTCCACAGTGATTAATTTTAAAAGCAGTAAGAAAGGAACAGCTCAGGAACTGTGTATAGCCTGGACATTTGTTTTGTATAGCTAACAGGCGAGTGTTTCTTTTCACAAGGTTTTGGTTAGGATCACTGTGTGGCCAAAAGCACACCCTGCTGAGGTAAAGAGTGGAGAGCAAGCTGTGCTCTGCCATCCTAATCTGTTGCACAGCAAAGGAAAAACATTTCAGGGCACTGACTTGCCTGAAATGCAATGAGAAGCACTTAGAATAAAAAAACAAAAGACTGCAGTTTCTGGACTGTGAAAACTCTTCAGAAGATAGATGTGATAAAAGCTCTGTGTTACCTGGTCCCCAAACTCGCTTCTGTCTTTTCTGTTCCTGTGGAAATATGACTCACAAAGCATGTGTCTGCATAAGCTTTAATTGATGGAGGAGGGAAACTGTGCAAGTGAAACTATGTATGTGCAAAGTGTTGGGTGCAACTTAAAGACATCTTGAGAAGAACAGAGCAACATCTAGAATAATGTATTGAGTTTTGAAATTACACTTTTCTATAGCAAATTCAAGGAACACATTCTATATCATTGAGATAGCTTACATATGTGTAATTACTTTGAATTTCCTAGAAAAACCTCTGCCAGTAAGCAATACATTACATATCCTAACTAATAGAGTAAGAATATGTAAGGCTTACATATTCACTGGGAGCCTAAAAGAATTCTCACATTACTTCCAACAATTAGGATAAACTCCTTGTTTTTCTCTAATATGATGTTTTAAAGTCATATTATAAACAGAAGTCCTTTCCAAACAACAGGTATGTACCCAAATCCCATGTTTCTCTATGCAGCCTCTCAAGTATTGTACTTTGAAATGGGTTTTAAAACAAAAATAAAAGGCAAAATGAGAAACAGATGCAGTATCAGGAGAGATCAGATCATCAAAAATAGGGAATTAGCAGTAAAATAAAGATTCAAGGCTAGTTTGGTGTTCTGATCTCTACCAAAATTCTTTATTCAAATATTTTCAGTTTTAATTTTAAAATGTTCTTGAGAGAAAATTATTTTATTTCTCTTTAAAATCTGTTTTTAACTTTTCTACCAGAATAAAGGAAATCAAGTTAAAATGCAAACCAACAACAAAAATTTTTTCCCTGTTTACTTCCTTTTCCATTCTTCCTGTTCTTCCAGGGAAAAATAAAACTTTCATGGAAAGGAGAACTAAAATATTTTTTAAATAAGGATTTTGTTCATTTAAGAGAAGTTTGATATTTTAGTGACCTCTTTAAAAAAAACAGAGGATGGAAACAAAATACTTTCCTCAGAATATGTTTCATAGAATTTTTCTTTTAAAGCTTGATTTTTTTCATATAAGTTATCACTATGAATTTTTCTAAAGGAGTTATCTGCATCACACCAGCCAGTTTTTTCTTTCCTCATTTCAAATCCTGGTGCATTATTTCTTTATGTATTCAAAATCCAAGCAGCAATTAGATCCCTCCAGGATAGACATCAGAGTTATCTAAATAAATAAAAAGTCTGTGAGTCAAGAACAGTTTCCCAATATCATA
Source organism: Megaceryle maxima (assembly GCA_024605025.1). Taxonomy (NCBI): domain Eukaryota; kingdom Metazoa; phylum Chordata; class Aves; order Coraciiformes; family Cerylidae; genus Megaceryle; species Megaceryle maxima. The sequence goes on along the minus strand of JANHGN010013664.1, from coordinate 25,545 downwards.
TAGGTACTGAGGATAACATTGGGCAGAAATGGAGATCTAACTCTGCAATCGGAGATCTTTGTTAAAAATCTAATACGTAGATGTGCTCTTTCTACCGCAGGCTGCTGTATGGAAAGATGCATTGCCAACACCTTCTGTCACCCGATGAGGAAGGGTCCACAACTTCCAGGATTACCCAGGAATTGCGCTGAGAAAAAAAACCGTCTAGTTGTAGAGCTCTGATCCTTTGAGCATGGAATTGCCAATACTTCTCAAAACTGCCAGAGATATCCACCATTCTACTTTACTTACTCTTCCACCCACCCCACCTTACATAAGGACAGAGGAAAGGAGCAGCAGAAACCAAAAAGGAAGGAGAGAGAGACACTAAGTGAAGCTATGCAAGTGAGACAGAGAGAAGTGGAGACTGCCACTGATCACCAAGTCCTTTCCCATGCACCTTTGTTACAGAGAAAGAAGATCAGCGTGCTTCCGGGGCTCTCCACCTCCTTTGCTATGACCTGACCAGACCACTCTGGGCACTAAAGTTTTCCCAAGGACCATGGAACCCAAGGGAGCAATGGCACCTCGGGTTCAGGATTCAAATTGACTTCACTGACACATTTACTAATTACACCAACTATCCTTTTCCTGCTTTCCCACCGAATGTGTGTCTCATCTATAGAGATGTCATAAAATTACACCTGAACTTTTTTTTTTTTACTCTAATATTTGGTTGGCATTTTATTGATTGATTGTTGAGTTATCTGAGAACCATTTACAGACTAAGGTAACATGTTTCAGGTAAAAAAAAAAAAAAAAAAAAAGCATCTTCAGAAAGCAGTTTTCCATGTATTTTTTTGGCTATGTTTGTGGCCAGGAGTCATCAGAAGGTAAATCGTGTGAAATTCTGGCATTCTAAATCTAATTCTAGCATTCTAAATCATCACTCTAAATTGTGTGAAATTCTGGCATTCCAAACATATTCTGAAATAATAACACCAAAATTTATGACAGATGTCCACAATATAGAAGCTATTTCTGTGTGCATCATCCCCAATGCAGAAGATTTCATCTGAGATTGATTTGACATTGACACACTACCCCACTCTAGAAACACACAAAGCTTTAATGCTGCGCCTGTGCCAAGTTCATGCCAGTGCACCCCTACTTTCCAGGGTGAGTTAGTTGAGGTGTGTCACAGATTACAGCATTCACCTTCTCCCATGGAACTTCCATCAGGGAGAAACATTTAATGCAGAGGAGGTAAAATTCTGGTCCTACTGACTTCAGTGGATTCAGGGTTTAATTTCCAAGAGTCCAGAATTTCACCAGAAAAACAGTACCCAGAGCTCTGCTCCAGGGAGAGCAGAACCAAAGGTTATTTTTGCCAGAGTCTTTGTTCCAATAGGGGTGGAAAAAATATTTAGGATTCATCTACCAGTGACTCTTGAGCTAATCTGTTCAGAGCTGAACGATGATACAAACTGGCTGTTTGCCCAGCATTTTTAAGCATTCTTCTATTTTCTGTCTAAAAGCTGTTAGTAATACAGCAAGAGATACTAATCTAAAGATTACTGGAATGATTTTAAAGACTTCTTTATTGAGCACAGATCAGATCTTGAACATTCTCAGCCCTTCTCATTAATTAAGGAAACCCACTAAACTACAGATAACAGTTTTTCTAATTTACAGAATAATACTTCTCTCCCCTACCCAGATTAAATATTTCAGTTGGTAAACATTTAAAAGACATTAAAGAGGAGGGAAACATTTTCACTGTTGAAAATATCCAGGACTGCTGCCATTCCTCCTGCAATGGCCTCTGGCTGCTCTCAGATGCAAGCTCTACATAACTTGTAGCCACTTGGTTTATGCTCCTGACCTTAAGAAGTAGAAAGCTTTACCTTGTTAAAGCATGTGTTAAATGAACTAGACTTAAAACAAACAAACACCGCCCCCCAGCCCCCCCCCCCAAAAAAAAAAAAAAAAAAAAAAAGAGAGAGAGAGACAACTTCACTGTGCCAGCTGCTGAGAAAGAAGTGATAAGACTCTGAAAATAATGGATACTTGCAGATCTCTGAGCACTGAATTCATACAACAGCTACTTCTCATGCCTCAGTACCAAGCAGCACCATCAGGGAAATCCCAGTAACCAATTGCTCCCCATGGGCAGCCTGGCACATGAAGACCCTCTCACAGGTAACTAGATGTGCTCCAATTTGCAGGACTCTATCATCCTCACAACTCTGAAGAATATATTTAAGTAGTTTAGAAAACAGTTCAGCATTTGTAAAGGGCACTGTTTACAGGTATGGAAATAATCACCTGTGAGCTCTAATGGCATGTTCCTCAAAGGGAAGAAGACATTCAGCCTTATTGTCACTGCCACAGAGAAATGGAACCACTAAGAAGCAGCACTGGTCAATGAGAAAATGTACCCATAGCCAAGCACCTAGCAATGTGCACAAAGTTAAGATAAAGACTTGGAATCTCTCCTGCGGGGAGCAGCAGCTTTACTCTGCTTCAGAAGTGCAAGCCAGCTTCACACTGAAAGACTCTGACATGCCTTTGCTTTGCTAGAAAGGAAGAAAAAGACCCTTCATGTTACATGCTCAAAATCAGCTTGTCAGGCAATAAACCTAGCTAATGCTTATCTTTCCCTCTATATTAAGAACATATACAGCAACATTAAAACTAAAATAATAAAACACGTAGCGGTACTAAATCTATGCAGAGTCAGCCTGCTTAGTCAAATAAACAGTTCTTCCTTCTGCTAAAGGAGGTGGGAAATAAAGAGTAAAAGCTATTATTTCCTAAGCCTATGTATGTTCTGTGATGCCTCTCCCTGAATTTTGTTGGCTACTCTCTCCTAAGACACTTAGTGCCTAACATTTTCTGAGAACTGTTTATAAAAAGTTAGGTCACCAGAGAACAGTATCTCGCCACGTGCCTTAGACATTCAATTGCCTGGAAGACATGGGGGGGCAGACCACACAGGAGAGAAGTGTCAAGAATTTATCAGAAAAATAAGGTGAAATAGGCTTATTAAAGAGTTTTATGTGCAGCCATTTCCAGTCAAGGCTGGCTAATGGAAACTTGACACAGAGATACAGTTCTAAAGCATAAATTGTTTGCCATGAATGGTTCAGTCAGCCCCATTTGAATACATGGGTTTGGTGAATGGTGCAATTAATGACACATTTTTAAACTAACTGAATAAATATTCCCTCTCACAAATATTAATTCTCTCATAAAATGAGAGAATAATACATTTTAGCTGTGCCAGTTGATTTGGCTTCAGTGAAATCAACAAGAGCTATATGGAGGATTAAATGATTCACAGCAGTTTGCACACAAAGATAAATCTAATTACGCTTTACTTTTTCTTAACCCTATTCTGTGATATCCATAACCAGTGGGTCCAGATGTCTCAGAAAAGATATATACCATGGAGTTCAGAGATGTTAGGGGGGACAGCTGAACTTCCTAGATCTCTGCTGCCATCTGTTTGCTAGAGCCTTACTGATGAAGCACACTGCAAAAGTAAATGCTACATGTTCAGCCTTCTGACAGTAGTAAATTAACTCAAAAAGTTTGACTGAAGCAACTGAAAAAGAAGCTCACAGGGATTCAAAGTGTGGAATCTACTCTTTAATACCTCTGGGTGTTGATGATCCTCACCACCCTAAAAAGAGCGATGTAAAATTGTACTGCAGTGCAAATTAAATACCAGAAGCTATCACAGAATAGTAATTCTAGTTTCACCATGAATGTAAATGCTAGCACTCTCTGTTCCTCTCATACACATTTCCCCTCTAGAGTTAAAATCTTAACAGATTACAGATCCTCTCTCCTGACTAATCTCTCTATTTATCTGCCAGGACAATAGGACATGAGGTCAATCATTTACTCAATACTAACTCACTTTTATAGCAAAAATGGAGCCTGTCCCCCCGTGGTGAACTGCACCTAGCTGAAAGGGGATGATTTGCTGAGCAAGTTAGAAACGGAGGCAGAGAGATCATTGTGCAGCAATCAGTCTGCACTTTGCCTGCAAATGGCGAACAAATTTTCATTCTGTACACATGCACAGAGCCTCAAGTCCCTGTCTGGCACCACCTGTGTTTGCAAAGGCCAGGCCAAAAGGGTTTCAGCTAGCAAAAAGACTGCTGGTCACTGACATCTGGTTTTTGTTCATGGGTTTCTGTTGTTTATACCTGTTTCAAATTTGGCCTCTTCTCCACACTGCTCTAAGAAGGTTGTGGGAGGCAGCTAAATGACGCTGAAGCTGATGTCTGTTTACAGCTCATTTTCATGTATTACATTCCCAAGTGAATTTTCATGGAAGGTAGAATATATGCCCAAAGCAACACCTATATATCTATATATCTTGCACACCCTGGCACACTTAAGGTGTTTATTTAAACGGTCTACCCCTGGTGGTTAAGCACATAAAGACACACAGATAACCTGACTATATGCTCATCCCACACAAGCACAGGCAGATGCAGCCCACACGCAGCGTTGCAGGGTTACACACAGATGCCAAACACACTCCTTCCAATACAACAGCTCTGCAGCCCGCTTTTCCCCAATCTCCTCTCAATGTCTTTCTTGCCCAAGCCCTTCACACCTCTCTCCACTCCCATGAGAACAATACCGACTCCCCAGAGAGTTGCACAAACCTTTGTTAGTAACTTCCCAAGAAACTTCAAAGAGCAACAAATCCTCCACTGGTAGGTCTTCATCCTCCCACTGAGGAAGCCCATTCAGAGAAGTCATTGACAGTGATCTAGCCAGGGGCATTTTCTTCAGCCCTTTAAACGCTCACCACACAGGCCACAACAGTTAGCAAATATCCAGGTAATGTGGCAGTTCTCAGCAGTTCTGGTTAGAGCACTCTGCAGGTGTGCTGGGCTCCGAGGAGAAAATTATTCAGATAGCTGGGAGCTAATGGGTTTAAACTGTCTGACCACCAGCATTAAATTGGCTCAGTGAAATCCTCAGGGCTTGAGAAGCAGCTTCTGGTAGAGGTAAGAATTTAAGACTAACCTGAGAAAGGTCCTGACAGTTTTGGGGCCAGGGATCTTTCTTTTTCTTGTCTTAGAGGGAGATAAAAAATTGGTTTTTAGCTCCTCAGCTACAGCATTCAGTATCTACCCCCTCAGGAACAACTGAAACCGAGGACTGTAAATTCACTGCTGCCCTGAGCAAACTCCAGCAGGGAGGACACTTTGAGTTCACCACCTGATTTGAGCCCAGCCCCTGAATCCTCCCCTGGAGATACACCCTCCTATTAACACCAGTCGACTTACTCGATCTGCTGGCCACTTACTAACTGGGTTAGGAAACTTGTTCTACATAATGTCTCTTAGATTACTTGCCAGGGTGAATGCTGTTAACCTGTTCTTGCTCAGTTTGTCATTCTGTAAGTGCTAGTTTACCTCATATCCTTCCTCCACAACTAACTCCGGCTGTGTTCCCAGGGCTTAGCACAAGCTGTTGGCTTCATTCTGCTCTCCAGCAGCCCTGAGAGCTTGTACAAACAGCTACAAAGGCTCAGTACTTATTCTGATCCCCAGTGTTCCCCCTGGCTTCTCTTTTTCTATGCTACTGCTCTTTTCTGGCTTCTGGGTGCATGTCCTTGGCCCCAGGAAAACCAGTGAGTGGCAAGTGAGGGAACAGTATGCACCTGTCTTGCTCCAGCACAGAGCTGGGGTGCTGCAAGCAATGCACAGACATCTGCAGAGATGTCCGTCCCTAATTCACAACCTGATATCCTCAAAGCTCCATATTGCAGCTGCCTGCTTGGAAGATGCTTATGTGCTTACATGTCTGGTTGAGAAGCCAGTGCTTCTGGGACAACTGTGTAAGTTGAACCTGATTCTGAGCTTAGAGCACAACCTGCCCAAAACTCACAGTTCATCAGTGAGCAAATCTGCAGGTGAGACCCAGGGCATCTTTGGCACCGTGGAGAGTAACACCACACCAGCAGGCACAGACTACACTGTAGTACAGAGAGAAAGGCTCTGAGCTCTCTCAAGACAAAACAAGTCCAAGGCAATTGGTTTAGAAGACAGGCAGCCCACCTGCATGAAAGTCTCTTAGACATAATATAATACAGCTGAGCCTACCTTAATGGCTAACTATCCCCACTTACACTTCCCATGACCTCTCTACACTTAGGTCAAGTCAGACACACCCCAGAGATGGGTCTGATGACAGGAGAAAGAGGTTTCCCTTCTGGGTTAACTGGCTGGCTTTATGGACTGCCCAGGGAAGGATTCGGGGTCTTATGGGCTGAGTGTCTTTTTGTCTCAATGGTTTGAGTTGCCCTATTTGCCAGTTTATGAAAAAAAGCCAGGCTGAGAAGCACACTTGTGGAGCAGCTGTGGCTTTTACTACCCCGAGAAGGTAGGAAACCAGATCATCCTATAGGTTAAAAATTGCGCTACTTAGAAGTAAAAATAGTAATGTTTTAAGGCTCCATTCATAGGACAAGAAGAAGTGGCACCAAGTTGCACTAGGGGAGCTTTAGGTTGGACATTAGGAAAAGCTTCTCCACTGAAAGGGTTGTTAAGCAGAGGAAGAGGCTGCCCGGGGAAGAGGCATAGCCACCATCCCTGGTGGGATTTAAAACGTGTAGATGAGGTGCTTAAAGCATTAGGTTAATGGTTGGATTTGATGTTCTTAAAGATCTTTTCCAACCCAAACGATTCTATGATTCCATTTCTGAACCATCAAATCTGCCCGAGTCACATTTTCACACTTCTCCCTGCAAACCCCGAGGGCAAGGCCGAAAGCTGCCAGCCTTACAAAGGCAGCTCACAAGTCCTTCCTAATCCTGCAGGCTTTCATCAGCCCTAGGCCAACAAATATGCTGCAAAGCCCAACATTTTAAGTGGGGACAGGGGGGCCAGTTAGCCCCTCCATCTACCCCCCATGGCCCAAGTGCCAGAGTGGCAGTGGCAGCTGGGGCCTTCCCACCCTGCCGGGTCCGTCTGTTGCCGTCCTACCCACAGGCCGCCATGTCAGGCCCTGCCGTCCGTTCCTGTGTGATGGCGGCAGTGGCCCCGGGTATCGTGATGGTGGAACTCTCAGCGGAACTGTTTGCAGCCTTAGGTGGTACGTACAGACTTGTATTTACTAGAAAGACAAATTGGCAGGGAAGACAACCAGCCTAATTGTCCCCGAGGGACACCAAGTGAGTTTGCAGATGCTGGGGCCCATCATCACTGGCAGCTAGGTACCACTGTCCTCTGCTGTCCTCAGGGGCTCCTTCGAGATGCTGAAGTCAAACTGCCCACAATAGCTACCCCTCAGGGGAGGACAAGCAAACCTCTACTAGTGATGGCAGATAAACAGCGGCACTGGCTCACTGACGTGATCACTGTCCCCAAGCATTCAAAAGCCTAAAAGACATGAAAATCATTTTAGAAAAGTGGCATGCAGTAGTAAGCATAAGTAAATAAATAAAAAAAAAATCTCTCTGTATAGTCTGTGATTTTCAGGTTCTTGGGCATCAGGTTTTCCCACGCTTGCAGTTTTTGGTTTGTAATTGGGGGATATTTTTTTTTTTTTACTTTTTGGGTTTGGTAAAAGATGGCAGAGCCCCAGAGAATGGTTTTGAAAGAATCATCAGATACCATGAGAGGATTTTACAAGCACTGGCAAGACCATCATTGTGCCAACCTGGGTGATTCATGTAACTATACTATACTTTCATCTTTCAGAGGTTGAGAGATAACACTTATGGCTTTTTTTTAAGTGTTTCTGTCAAAAAACATGCTCAGTAGCACTGTGAACATTAGTATTCCTTCATATTGTGAGTACATTTGACTTTATCCAATCTGTAGGTCTTAAAAAAGCTTTTTTATTATTATTATTATTTTCAATTCCCCACAGTGCCATCCCAGATTCCTGCTTTTTTTTTTTTTTTACTAGTGAGAGAAAAGCACGTGAGTGCCTAGGAAAGATAAGTTATCTGTGTTCACTGCCATAAAGGGGATAGTGCTTGTAGCTGTGCAACTGCAGCAAATGAGCTCTCAAGGAGAAAAGCTCTGACATGAAGAATGGGCAAACACCACACACGGTGGAGGGGCAGCCACTAAGAGCAAAATGCAACAGAAGGGCAGCCTCTAGATGTCCTCTGTGAGAAGGGAGGTGAAAGGAATGCTCTGCTGACACTAGAACAAGGCATCATTGTTGTCAGACAGGGAAAGGCTGTGACTATGTACAGTCTGTTCCTTTTTAGCCAGAGGATGACTGCTGAAGTGGGAAGAGGTAAACCTACCCAAAATGGTAGATTTTAAAACAGAACATTAACATATTTTCCAGAAATCAGGAAACTACTGAAACTGGGTTTTGAGTCTGTCCTGTCTAGATTCTCATGTTGTTTTTATCACTAAAGTATACAGATGTCCTCTGCTAATGAATGCATTATTCACTGTCACTCCCTTCTGCCAGACATCATTTGTTACCCACCAAATTCTTTCTCAGCCCACAGAAGTGAAATAATTTCTTTTGCAAGGATACGGTGGAATAAGAAGGCTGAGTCTGCACAGTCTTTGAAGAGAAATTGTACAAAGGGTATTGTTTTTTCCAAATTTCCTAAAGTCCTCTGGAGATTGCCATGCAGGGACAATGCTGTGCATTCTGCTCTACCTAAAACTCTTTTCAAAACTGTTACCTTGCAGGACGTTTTCTTTTCTGCGTGTTTTGATCCAGATCCTTCTATTTGGGTAGAACAAAGTTTTCTGCAAAAACCAACCCAGCACATCACCCCAGGAAGTGAGTCATGGGTGTTGTCTTCACACCACAGTCCCTCCAGAAGAACCACTTCAGACACTCTTAGTTGGAAAATCAACTTCAGCATCCCTGGATGCAAGTGAGGAAGCGTGAAACTCAGTTTGTGGGAGTTTGTAATGAGGTAACGGTCTAGGTGTGGCTTGTTCTACACATTGCGATTTGAAGATTTGCCTACGTTAACTGTAGGGAACAAAGACGACATTGATGTTAAAAAGGCTCGTACACATCAAGTCAAAATCTACAGAAGGAACCTACGCACTACTTTGGAGCAGTAGGTGGCAGTGGTGGTACGAACATAAGTTTTCCAGTGCCTGTTGTTTGACCAAAAGGCTGTTTTATCCCGCTCACTTGGCTCATGACAAACCTTAGCTTTATGAAGCCCGTGGAAACAGAACCACAACACAATCAGCAAAATAGGTGAGCCCCACCTGGAAGAAAAGCCTTGTCTCAGGCTGAGACAGGCAGTGAAGAGAGAAAAAGAGCAAAGGTGGGATCTTTAATAAAGTGAGCTCTTAGTACTCAGCCGTGTGTGCTGCCAAGGCTAGAGCAACCCTGGTGAAGAAACAAGAACAGAGATAAAGCTCAGCCTCTATTTTGTAACCCTACAAGCAATATCCACTCTTCTAAAGGGACACATTATAGACATTTGTTTGCTGAGGTTGTTCTTGACTTAATAAAAGCAGTATGATAACATTTCCTCCCCCTCCCCCCCCCCTGCCCCCCCACCACCCCCCCCCTACCTCGCCACTTCCTTAG
>JANHGN010013664.1:0-13915 GCA_024605025.1 Megaceryle maxima | reverse complement strand
TGGTGTTTTGGTTTTGTTTTTTGTGGTGTGGGTTTGTGGTGGGTGGGGGGGGGGGGGGGGGGGGGGGGTGGTTGGTTAGAAATGTTATAAATCTCAGTCTAAGTATGAATCCTTACTACATCCCTTATCTTGTGTGACCTTGGAGGAATTACTAGGGCTGGCAGCTCAACTTCACAGAGCTTATCTGCATCTCCTCAAGGAGCTAGAACGACATCATTTTATTTATGTGGTTGCAAACAACAGTTTCTATGCTTCGAAAGACTATGCTGCAAACTCAAAGGTGCGGTCCCAAAAGAGGCATTTCCATTCATTCAGTTAAGTATAATAAGGACTTTCAGTATAGTAAAAAGACTTAAACAGGTTATCCCATGATCAGCATGAAAATTGAAATTTAATATGTTAAAATTTAACCCCATTCAACAAACCACTTAAACAATTTGATCTAAGGTGAATGCTCTTAACTTTTCTGAGAACCCTCTGACTTTGAATATCCTTGAAGCATACAGAAAGAGATCTTTGTTTATTCTTCTTTTTTATCTTTAAAAAAAAAGTACCCCAAACCTTGCAGCATTCAGAATCAGCCCAGAAGTACAGTACAGAAGTAATTTTAAAAAAAATATATTTTTTTTCCTTCTATTGGACAACAATTTGCTATGGGAAAACAAAGTCAGTAAACCAAACAGAAGGATAATAAATAGCCTGCCAGACTCAGTTTCAGTCAGAGTATCAGGGACTAGTCTACCGTCATATGTGAGTAGGAAACAGAGTTTGATGCGATTCTTAGACACTGTAAACATTCCTAATTCCCAGTGATACTGGAAGAGTATTCAATTATCCAGTACTAGTGGATACTGCTGAATGAACGGAGACTTTGGAAATCGTTGCATTTCTGCCTTACTGTCTGAAATAAGGAATTAACAGCACAAGAGAAAACTGTACTCTGAGCAAAATGTCTCTTCATCCCTTTCTGTTTTCCTTTAGCACATCTCACGGAGCAAGAATTTTGAAAATTCTCTTCCAGAAATCAGTACTGGTAGGAATTCACTCTCATGCTACTTTGACAAATTTTCTGCATTTTTTTACCTCAGATTATTGAATGCGTAAATGCCTCTAAATAACACTGAAGAGCTATTAAAGAGGAAAGCATAAAGGAGGGAATATTTACTCAGAAATCTTCCTTTTCATAGCCACAATCTGGGCCAGACTGTGCATTGTTGCTTATGTTCACAGGTAAATTACTCATTTCAGACACTGAGCAAACCCAGCCCTCCTAAGTCTGACCTCTCCAGCAGACCCAACTAATTATTTGCACAACTCCTTTGCTTGCACAGAACAACTCCTCACAGAGCAATGGTATCTCAGGAATGGTTTATAAAAATGCAGTGCATCACAGTGACTGGTGCGGATTTTAGGAAGACCCTGGCTACTCTTAAGTCCCTGAAAAGCTTTGAAAGTTTTGACTTACCTAAGGCTGGATTCACAGATGTGGATTAGAGGAGAACTTCATAGACAGAAGAAAGGCAGGCCCAAAGTTAGGCATTTCCCTGAGAGGCTGTTACTCTATAGCATTATGTCATTCTGGACCACACTATAATGACCAGATCTTCCATGGTTTTTGGCTCCTGGTCATGCTGACATCAGCAAGAGTTCAGCATCTATATGCCACTGAGAATTTGTGGCTTAACTGTTCTGATTTAAATTGCTAAATTGGGGAACAGAGCACTTCTTTGGAGCACAATGCTGAAGTGTGTGAACACAGTGATGACGGGAGTTCCATAAGCAACTTTAGACACAAGTCACCTACTTAGAAAATACAGTTCTAAGCTGGTTTGAAAATCATACAAGCACTACTAGTCTAGCAAAATATAAACCATTTTCATTGCTCTACACCTACATATTCTTTCCAGTGTTATTTTACTGTTCAAACCTGCCTTCAATTCCCTGCCCTGTTTTTATGCTTTAACTACTCAAAAAGCACACCTGAGCTCAGAACAAGTCCACATCTTGCTTGGGTGATGGCTGACTACCTCAAACAGCACTGTTGTTCCACTACGCTTACAGACAGCTGCTACACAGACTGATAGTGAAACTAAGGATGCTACTCATTTATCTCAACATTCTGGGCATGCAGGTGGAAAACTCAAACTCTCTCCTTTACATACATTTCTTTGGAAAGTGATACAAATATAGTGGTAATACTGTGTGTATTCAAGGCTAAGCATAACTCAGAGGACTGAGTTCTGGTCCCCTGGCACAGCCATGTCACTAACATCCCTCCCATCTCTGCTATCTGTCAGTGTCTGCTGTCTCTTATTCGACCTTTGCAGGGTAGTCAGACTGACTTTCTGTTCTGTAGCCTGTACCTATAGACCTGCAAATGCAAGAGGATCTAGGACTTTTCAGTAATAAAAATAACATTACTTGTTTTACCTCATGAGTCAAGCAAGTTGTCCTCAGTTCTTTCTGAAGTGTTTTGCTGTGCTGCTGTACTACTCTGTCCAACAGCACCACAATGTTTTCTGTTAGACCACGGAGCGACAAAGGTACCTTTTAACACAAGAATGTGGTTAAAAACCTGTATTGCCTTTCATGGGATAGAACAAAGCTCAGGTATCATTGGGCTTTACAAACAAAGCATATACAAGATAAACAGGTGTATTATGTTCAGAAAAACACCACGGGTATCTTTTAGAGATAAAGTACTAAAGCAATATAGTTATTAAAGAATTTATATGGTTGATATAAGACTATTATGGATAGACTCCAAATAATAGAAAGCAATAGGTGGGTGTTGTATAAGCATACACAGGGAAGCTATTCCACAGCCATAAGACTACAATAAAGATACCAAATTGTGTGATAAGACCAACAAAAAAATAATTACAACACAATGAATGTACTCGCATTGAGGTTTGCATCAGCAAATGCAAAGAAATAAACAGCCTGTTTATAAAAATCACAAAATTCCCTGGTCTAAAATACTTACTCCTGTTTAATAATTTTGAACCAATCCCCTGTAACACCCCCAAGGCCATTTCACTGCTATTTAAATGTCTAGAATTTTCTTTCATGATGTCATCTCCCCAAAAGTAGAAGTTGGTACAGCGAGGCTGCTGATGCACTAAGAGAAGAACATTGGTTTGTGTGATGAGCACTTTTATTCCTTCAGTTCCCTACTTTACCTATCACTTTTTTTGGTAGGGATTGTCATTAGCTCTGTGGTTGCTTAACATCTAGGCAGAGATCTTGTACAGCTGAGTTTCACGATTGCCAAAAAACCCAAAAAACCAACACCAACCCAACCAACAAAGCCCCACCTTTGTGGAGTCAAGAGGAGAGTGAAGGAATGGTTGACAGCCACTTGCTTGTGGAAGTGTTTTCATTCACTAAAAGGCCTCAATGAAGCTAGAAAAGGCCTTTAAATTTCTCCAATTTAGTCTCAGACCATTTGTTATGAAATATAACCAGCAGGTCCCTGAATTATGATAAAAGGTAGATCTATTTGATACTGTTGGTCCCCTGAGCATTTAGGTTGAGCAGTTCTAGGCATGCCAAACAAGTAGCAGCTATTTTATGGTTAATATCTATTCCATAATTTTAAGTGATTTAAGAAATAAAACTTTGGGGGTTTTTTTAAGTGTTGTTCTTCCCCCCCCCCAGTATATAAGCACTTGAGAAAGTGCTGAAATTAAGAGATTCAAAGCCTAATTTGACTTTGTTTATAAGCAAAAGTACCATAGGACTCTATTCAAACTAAGAAAAGCTTCAGTTTTAGTAATAGACAAGAATCTTGTATTTTCTCAATATTATGAAAACTAGATACCAACAACAGGCAAAGAATTGAATCCAGAAGAGAGAAGGATGTGCAAAACCCCTTTTCTAGGGTAGTGGCATACAGAAGTTTAACACTATTATATTTGTCAGGCAGCTGAGAGATAAGATTGCCATTTCATTTCTTCTACTAATATGTAAAAAACAAGTACTGTATCAGAAGCAAGTCTGAGAATGACTTACACTTAGTCAGCATCTGGACTAAACTAAATGCAAAAAAAAAAAAAGGCTTCCAGTAAGGTTGTACTAGTGAAATTCCAGCATGTTGATTACTACGTTGTTTCTTACTTTTCAAAGGACATGCATGCCTACACTTCCATGTAGTTCATGGCAAAAATTCAAGGAGAATGCTAGAGTAAGGTAGATTAAATTTTTAAATACTGAAAACAAGTCACTAGGACAACAAAACATGCCTGAAAGTTGCTTTATTTGTTCATAAGGTCTGTGCATTACAGCAAGCATATGTTTAGCTACTGTGAACAAAGCTCAGCCTGGAAGAGCATTAAATGTTAACCACAAACATATAGTGAGTAGAGCCCACATTTGAACACAACATGCTGTTTTCTATTGTTGGCATCCAATATTCACACGTTACAGATCCTTGAGATCTTTCTGGATGTTCCACAATGTATCTGCGCTCTTCTTCAGCTGAGCCACCTCATCATCCTTCAGCTTTTGGTTGATGACACTTGTCAATCCAGAGGCACTTAGGACAGCAGGAAGGCTCAAGAAGACATCATTCTCAATGCCATACATGCCCTGCCACAAACAAAAAGGGATCACTCAGACATAAGCCCATCACCCAGATCTTTTAGTTTACATAGCGGAAGCCTTCAGACAGCACAGCTCAAGACTATCACTTTGCAGCTTGCAAAAAAATATTCAGCCACAATGTATCTGAAGAAATAAAAAGTGTGGAGCTGTTTTAGACCAAGTAACTGGCAATACTAAGCTGGCTGAATTCAAATCCCTGTACCAAAACCCTCAACTTTTATTTATATATAAGCAAGTAGCTGACAAAATTCAAACTCAGATTAGGGCAGGTCTTTTTTCCTACTCAAGAGGGAGCAGTTAAGTTCAGCCTGCTCTGATTCCTTGCTGCAACAGAGGTTATACCCTATAAAACTACACAGGTCTCTTCCCAAGCACCTTTGCTAGGCAGTGATCCACAGAATCACAGCTGGGGCTACTTGAAACTTTCCATTTTTGCACTGAAACTTTTTAGTGAATCTGATTCTGTGATTCTAATGATCATGTATATAATGAATATGATTCTGTGAGTCCGCATGTCACACATGGTAAACTCTACAGAAGAGTGTACAACATTGGGTAGAGGACCAAGAACTTCATTTCAGCTTCATATTTGTGAGGAGGGTAGGCTAAGAGATGAGACTAGAAAAAAGTGCAATAATAAGCTTCCATTTTAAATTCAAATCAGTATTTTACAAATCTTCCTTTGTTCAACACTTTGCTAATTGAGACTATTTAGCTTTTCCACAGAAAAAACACTGAAGCATGAACTAGAGCATCAAATTAGCCACCACTTCTTACCTTTACAAGTGTTGAGACTGAATGGACTCGGCACAAGTTCTTCAGCATGGACTCACAGAGGTCAGCAACACTGAGGCCAATAGCCCAGTTTGTATATCCTTTAAGCTTGATTACCTCATAAGCACTAAGGAAACAGTGAAATGCAGCTGCATTAAGAGGTCTTCAAGACACTGTGAGCATGCCAAGTCTTAAGATGAGTGAATGTTTCCCCATTTTAAAAAAACCCTGAAACTTCTGTGACATGTATTGTAAGTTTTGGAATTAAATATTTCTTATTTTAATATTTTAGCATTAGAGGATAAAGCCTACTTTATCCCATATGTATGAGAAGCCCTATTCCTCTGACAGGATTAGCTGAAAGATTAGTGATTTTTTTCTGTCCTTGAGCAGTTCTTAGTGTTAAGTAGAAGAACAGACACCTACAACTGAAGTTCTCTATTCAAGTCGGTGGCAGAATCACAGAGTGCATTTGGCATAGGTAAACATTTCAAATCAAAGCCATTCACTACCTACACACACCCTTAGTTTTTTCTTTAAACCAACAGCTGCATACAGTTTATACCAGTACAGTCCTTATTACATGATGCTAAATCACTTCTCACTTGTGTATAGTTACCTCTAGACAGATTTCCCTATATCAGTGAACAAGTTTTCACAGCTCCACTGCTCAGCTCACTGAAACATACTACATTCTTAGAGTCTTGTAACCACTTAACTTTTGTTCAAAGGTCAAGAAGCAACTTGAGAAAAGCAGCACATGCAGCATTAAGCACTGCAGTACTGAAGTGGATGTTATGCAATATCTTGTCTTGTTGCAGGATAATAAAGCTTAACAACTAAAATACTGCATTTCTGTGTTAAAACCAGTAGTTCCACTTACTTATGCAACCCTCTAAATAAAAGGGCATTAAAGCTGCAGCAGAATGGAGAGGCAGTGACAAGGTAGTGTGTGGACTGGCTATTTTCAGCATCACATATATCCACCTTATTCCTCAAATCACTGTACCTTTCAACCACTTGCTTGTGGACTTCCTTCCAGTTCTCACTATCTTTGTCAGTTCCCATGGCAGGATTCAGCTCCTGGAGTGAAACACCTGCCACATTAACTCCACTCCAAACAGCCACTGAAAGAGAGAGGATGTAAGTTTTAATGGCACTTATCAACTCCCCCCTCCACTTTTCCTATTTAAGGTGACTTGAAACAAAGTAGTAGCCAGGACCACAATAATGTTTGAAGCACATTTTAAGTATTCATTTAACTATAGTTAATTCTGAGAACTTGAGGTGTCAAATATGAGACTATTACTGACACTAACAAGTCAATTGCAACACATGAAAAATAGAAGATTAGACAGCTACTTTTGAAGTCAGAAACCTCAAATTCTAGCAAAATGACACAGCTGTTCAGCCTTTTAAAACTAATTTCACTCAAAAAAATGTAGCAAGTATATATATTTGCAGTCCCACTAATAATCATTAGGTTTAGTCTTCACAAATTCTACTCTTCTTTCCCCAAACAACAGGGCAGCAATATGCAAACAGATTATCAAGAGAGGAACCTGCACATCTGCCTTCATATTAGAAGGCTATAGAGAGACTCATTCTCTGTTCCTGTAAAGTAATTGGGATTCTTAGTTACTTGAAAGCAAAAGCAGCTGTAACATTGAAGCAAGATGAGCTCTGTGTATGCTCAGCCATGCTCTCCTTTCCTTACAGTGTAGGGCTGGCTTCAGTAAACACTGGTTTTGATCAGACACTATACTTTGATCAAATGCAATGGGACATTGAAGTTGCTCCCTTGGAAAGGCACAGCACTGAAATATAAAGCAGTATGAATCTACATACACGTTCTGCTGCATTGTTTCAGACCTGAACTATACAAACCAAATTAAGACAAAGAAGCCTCTGATTTCATATGGGTTTAAAACCATCTTCTCTTTTAAATAGCATTGAGAAGAGTCACAAAATAAGGTAAGGGCTTATTTTGTCAGCCAGAACCTGGATTGCTAGCTTGTTCTACTACTTGTAACAAGGTTTGCCATTGACCCAAGAACTAATATTGCTTTCAGAGGAGAGCTGTGCTGCAGGCTATGTTACAATACTCCAACAACCGAGGATAAACAGTAGTAAGCTGTAGCCTCTAGGACACAGCTTTAGCTAACAAAATTAGCCTTTTCAGTTCAGGGTTTAATCACACAGCCACAATCACTTTTGTTAGAAGTGCGTAGCTACATTTCCTGGACTTGTTTCTCAAGGACCCTCATCTTCACAAAAATGCTGCAAAGTGCTAGTTACTGGAGCTCAGATGCATCTGTTCTTTCAGAATTTGATAACACTCTTTAGGCCTCAACCTCTTAACACTGTACTGCTTACTCCCCAGGAGGTCAGAACTGTTCCTTACCACTAGAATCACCATGTTCTCCCAAGATCCAGCCATGGCAGCTGGTTGGGTGGATGCCAAGTCTCTCAGACATCAGATAGCGAAATCTAGCTGTGTCTAGATTGCAGCCACTTCCGATCACACGGTGCTTTGGCAGTCCACTCAGTTTCCATGTGACATAGGTTAATATATCCACTGAAAAGAAAGACACATGCAGTAAGTTAAACCGTTCACATACATCAAGAATGCCCCAACAACTACTTTGCTGCAAGTAGTGGGGCAATCAGAAGGACTTAAAGTACAGTTGTGCTCACTGGTCAGTGTATTTTAGGTCTCACTGTTTGGGGATTAAAATGAATGCACTGCTTGAAGTTTACAAACCATCAAGCTACTGCTCAAGGAAAACCAAGGAAGGTGTTTTGAGATTAGTATCCTACCAACTAAAGTTCAAGGCACTTTTATGTCAAGCTAAGCCTCTAGGGCATCCAGAATTGAGACTGAACTCATGTGGTTAAAACATTCAAGCAATTTCCTGAAGTGATGTTACCTTCCACTTCATCACAATAACAGCTAAAACAATTTACAGTGAAACATGTTTGAAATTCACATACTTAATTTCTAGTTGGTAACTACTTCAGCTTTATTTCTTGAACAGATTCATGCACTAAGCAGTTTCTGCACTAATTTCCCCTGTAGCAGGAAAAGCCAGATAAGCAATATGCATTAGCTGCATGTGGCTCTAAAAATACAGTTTTGAAACACCACCAACCTAGGCTTTGGCACACAGAGAGGGATGTCAGAGGGGAGAAAACTAATCCATGGCTCAAAACAATAATAAGCTACAATAACTAACTATGGCTCCAAAACTCTCAAAAGCCAGACAGTTCTCAGGAGAGAATATATTTGTGTATATAGATCTGAAGTACATCATTTGCTCTGCTCAAGCACCAAAAGCATGTCATCTGAGTACAGTTCACACCTTGCTGTTACAAGGGCATGCTTGTCAGGCATAGCTTCCCTACAGCTGCAAACTGGGGCAGTTCCTGCCAGGACCACAGTAATCTATACAGACTACAGAGCACCTCCCTATCAAACAGCTACAGTTGTTCCTGACAGTCTGCCTTTCAAGTCAGGTGCTGCGACATGGCATCCAGACTTTGTGCTCTGCTTTGTGATCTCATCATTGGTCTACAGTAGGGCTTTCCAAAGGACAGGCCACAGACAGTGCTATCTGATCTGGGGAAGTTATACAGGGAAGGACATCAAGGTGCACTGCAACATAGATGCAGTGCCCCCCCCCACCAAACACCCTCCTCATGGGCTCATAACATCCATTACAAGACCAGTAGTCAAAACTCCACACATTTTGAGAAGCAAAGCATTATAAAAATAATTCTGAAAGACCAACATGCAATTCTCCTCCTGCAGCTGCTCTCCTGGAAAGGAGTCCATAGTTTGGACTCAGCCTTGCTAAAACAAGAACAATTTAATCTAAAAATCAAACTAAGTCAAAGATAAGCATTTAAAATTGCTGTAAGTTATTTGTACTTGCACAGTACCCACTTGCTTAGTACACTAGTATTCAGTAGCACTAATTGTACACCAGCTGATTACTCAACCACCAGCTGAGTTGCTAGATTTACATGCACTGTTTTGACTCTGACAGGTATCTTTAAAAGCCGTGTTACATCTGAAGCTCTGAATAAAGAGAGCATTGGAAACACATCATGTTTGTTTGTATTCTGTTAGCAACTGCATGGCAGATGTCCGCACAAAGCTATTAATTTTCAACATTTAATTTGTATTTGAGAAGACTGATAAAACACTACAAAACAAATGGAATTATGTGTTCTAGGAAAAAGACTGTCTTACCTGGGTTGGAAACTACCAGGATAGTGCAGTTGGGGCTGTATTTGACGATCTGAGGAACGATGAATTTGAAGACATTCACATTCCTCTGAACTAGGTTGAGCCGACTCTCCCCCTCTTGCTGCCGAACTCCTGCAGTTACTACCACTATCTTGGAGTTGGCTGTGACAGCATAGTCTGTAACAGCACAGGGGAGAACATACAGAATGTGTTAAATAGACTGAACTCTAACTCCAATAGGACTGTGTTCATACAGGTACTATGGACAGCTTCTCCATTGTGCATGCATTCAAATCCAAAATGCACAAGATGTCAGTATTAAAGCCAGCACCATCTCCTAACATGGTCCTCACACAGAAGCATAGAATTGTACAATCATTAAGGTTGGAAAAGAGCACTAAGATCAAGTCCAACCATGAACCCAGTATTAACATAACCACTAAACTGTGTCCTAAAGTGCCATATCTACATGCTTCTTGAACCCCTCCAGGGAAGGTGACTCCTCCACCTCCCTGGGCAGCCTGTTCCAAGGCCTCACCACTCTTTCAGTACAGAATTTTTCCTAATATCTAATCTAAAGCTCTCCTGGCACAACTTAGTCCTATTACCTCATCCTATCGCTAGTTCCTTGGGAGAAGGATAGCAATATATATCAATATGTGGGTCTTGAGAGTACATTTGACCCCTTTGAATCTCATTTCCACTATCAAAATAATACTACTACATCAAAGAGATAAGAGTTTCATTAAAATCATTTTTACTCAGCAAGCCCAAAACTGTAATGTGACCATTAGAGATCCAAGAGAAAGCCCAGATTAAGATCCACGCCCATTGTTATGGTGTTTATCTGAACTCTCACTTCAACCAATATACTTATACTTTTTCAATGCTAAATACTCAAAAGTTCATCAGGATTACAGAACTAATGCTCCATTATTAATAAAATTTACAGAATATAAGCATTAAAGAAACCAGGGTTCACCTTTGTCTGCCACAATCTTGTGAGTGTGAAGGAACAGGCTCCCATGCTGCAGATCCATCATTTCTCCTTTTAGTTTGTCTTCCAAAACATCAACCAGAGCAAGTTCATCACAAAGATCCTGAAAACAACAAAAACTTAAAGTCAATGATACAGTTAACTTGCATTTTAAAGTTACTCCTGAGTTGAGCTATATTACAATTTAAATTAACATATTACACATCTTAAAGCATCTCTTCTCCAACAGTAAGCCAGTAGGACAGCACTATCTTGGTGTCCTGATCTCACAGTAAAAAAAGTCAGAGGCTACTACAGCACAGGTTCATAAAACTCATTCAGACTTTATACAAAAGGTATTAATTGTGGGGAGTCTGAGTGCACAACCCTTTGCTAACAGGGCACTCATGATTCAGTTATCTTGGGAAAAAAGCTGCATCTTCCAGGGTTGTAACAAACCCTCTAAATCTATCCCGGCAAATACATCTATTTCAAATATTTAAATGTAACATACCATAATTATCAAGTATTCCCTTACAACATTCCTTCAATCAATTCATTTCACAAAGTTAGAATGGGAACAGATTTATTTAACCTGATACTATTTTTAGTATTGAGGACAAGTAGATTCTCCATATCATTTTTCTCTACTAGAACCACTACATTGTATTTACTTTGCAGAGCAGAAACAGATTTAGCCATGTGTGCATGTTGTCCAGACAGGTTAAGCTGGGAGAATGTCATACAGTTTCAGAACAGGAACAGAGTGAAAATATGGAGGTGAGGGGAAGAGGAATTCTGCTCTAATGCAAAGTTTCACAGCCTCTTG
Source organism: Megaceryle maxima (assembly GCA_024605025.1). Taxonomy (NCBI): domain Eukaryota; kingdom Metazoa; phylum Chordata; class Aves; order Coraciiformes; family Cerylidae; genus Megaceryle; species Megaceryle maxima. The sequence goes on along the minus strand of JANHGN010013664.1, from coordinate 2,479 downwards.
ACAGAAGTGTTTACTACCTTTGTAAATTCTTCTATACATAAAGGCTTATCCAGTAAATTATGAGATTCAAATTAAAACTACACTATTTAAGTATCTATACTGCATTTGTAAGTTTTTCATTTCATACTTGAAAACAATATTAGAGTTTACTGCTTTTCTGTACCAGTAAACAGCCTCCTTCCACAGCTGATTTGACCAACTGCTGAAGGAAAAGCTTAAGAATCTTTATCTGCACTTGTTCTGTTCTCAAGTTTGTCTGCAGGGTAAAATGAAGGTCTCAGCTATTTAGGCATTATGAAAAAGTATCCTTAACTGAAGTCACTGGTGTTAAAAATGAGAAGTTAGTAAAATCAGAATTTGAAAAAAGAATGTGTACACATGTGCTATCAGACAGATTTATACACCAGCAGTCTGACAATACAAGACTTACAGACTAGACCTTGCTACTCATAATCAGACTCAGCAGGTTCAAGGAGCCAGCTCTCATTGAAACAGAAGAGTATCTGGAATACCTCCCAAGACTAACTTCCCTAAGTGTTGCTTAGGGAATAATTCATCTCATTGTTAGCACACAGAAAGTCTACACAATCACCAAATGCAGGTTAAAATTTCTCATTGTTAACAGCTGGCCTGTGGCTGTAGAGATGCTGCTATACTGTGTTAGAAGTGGGAGCATCAGTGACTTGTCTCTGAGAAGGAGATAAAAATAACCATGATAGAAGTTTTAGTGCCATTCAAATTTTTGTATTAATACTAATTTTGGTTTACTGGGCTGTTATCACACTGTTTATAAAATTTGAAGTCATCTAAAACTCAACTGCATCTACATAGTAGAGTATAGGAAGTTAGATACAAAATTTTATGCCATGATTTAACAAAAAGGCATCCTGGGGAGCCAACTGTCCTGCACAAGGCAAAGCCAAATCATACTGGTCAATAGCCAGCTGAATACAAGCCAGCAGCACACCCAGGTGGCCAAGAGCCTCCTGGCTTCTATCATAAATAGTGTGGCCAGCAGAACTAGGGAAGTGATTGTCTCCCCATACTTGGCACTGGTGAGGCCAGACCTTGAATACTATGTTCAGTTTTGGGTCACTCACTACAAGAGGGACATTGAAGTGCTGCAGCATGTCCAAGGAAGGACAATGAAACTGGTGAAGGGTCTAGAGAACAAGTCTTGTGAAAAACAGCTGAGAGAACAGGGGATGTTTAGCCTGGAGAAAAGGAGCCTGAGGGGAGAACCTATCACTCAAGAGCTGTAGCAAGGTAGGGGTTAGACTCTTCTCCCAAGAGAAAGGAGAAAAGGGCCTCAGGTTGCACCAGGGGAGGTATAAGATGGATATTAAGAAAAGTTTCTTCATCAAAAGGGTTGCTCAGCACTAGAACAGGGTACTCAGGGTAGTGGTTGAGTCACCATTCCTGGAGGTATTTAAAAAAAAAAAAAAGACATGATACTTAGGAACATGGTTCAGTGGTGGACCTGGCAGTGTAGGGTTAACAGTTGGTCTTGATAATGTTAAAGGTCTTCTTTAACCTAAATGATTCTATGATTCTAATTCAGTGACAAGATTCAGATGGTTTTGTTATAAAAAGTGGTTTGGTTTTTTTCTGCTGCAGACCACATTTGTAAGGGGAAAAAAAAAAAAAAACAACAACCAAAACCACAGAAGCCTGGTCGAAATAAACTCCATAATGCCATAATCTAAGCTTGAAAGATTTAAAACCAGTATTTACTTGGGGTTTGGTACATATGCCTTATTAACAGCAAAACTATGTACCTAGATTTTTGAAAGCACAGTTTGATCCAGCATAGAGCAGCATATTAAACAGATAAATGCTGGACTGTAGTGAGGCTTGTGGTAATTTCATGTTTCTCCCTCGCTGCCAACCTTACAGGCTCCTTACCACCTTACAGTACTCCAAAAACAAATTACTTCAGACCACCAGAGGCAAGCATTTGCTTAAGAAAAAAAAAATATATATAAAACCCCACAATGAACTGTGATTGTTTTTCCATTAAATTTCTCTTTTTATCTAGTTTTTAAAACTAGTTGTTACTTTTACATCAATATTTAGTTTCAATGTGGACTTTTCTCACACTCAGTTTTTCCTTGTTCACAAGGCTCAGGAATATGAGATGAATCTGAAAGTTATTAAAATATTTTGTAAGTATTAAAACCCCAGTCCTTTAAAACATTCATTTTCAAGGTATGGGGAAGGCAGAAGAATCATCTCCAAATAAAATACAGCTTTAGTAGTACATTCAAGAGTTCTTATCTCACTGTGAGCTACCCGATTTAAGATCTACCCCCTGCAAGTAGGCAGGGCATGTCTGTTTTGTCTTAAAAAAAAATCTGCAGCTCCCATTTGTCTTTTAAAAACAGCAGAAGAGTCAAATTTAACTCATTTACAGTATTCTCTTAAAAAAAAAAGTAAAGAACAAAAGATCCTTATTGCATAATTAACCTTTACTTTCCTC
>JANHGN010013662.1:0-19024 GCA_024605025.1 Megaceryle maxima | reverse complement strand
GTAAAACCAAAACAAGCAAAAAAACCCCCCAAAACAAAACACACACACACAAATAACCAACCAGCCAACCAACCAACCAAAAAAACAACCAACCAACCAAAAAAACCAAACACAAGAAAACCCAACCAAACAACCAAGCTCAGTTATTTTACATAGAAGTATTTGCTTTATTTTCTTCTGTTCCCCCAGAAATAGTATTTTTGGCAGAATTAGTTTATTTTGTGTGACACTGTTTTTCAAAGGAGGGAGACAGAGGGAAAATCTACTGCATGGTGTGTTGTTGAGTCTTCTTATGAAAAGGGGATCAACATGCAAAGTGACATAATCATGCAAATTATCATATAACTTCCAGAAGTTTTCATTAGACACACTTCTATAACACTTAATTGCCTCATTTTCTGGTATATGAGGAATTGTGAGGAGGTAGGGCTCATGTGACTGAAAAGACTTGCTAGAAGTAAAAGAGACAAATCTGTGACATTAGATGGCCCCTAAAAGCTGACCATCCTCCTTGTCCCACACTGGTTCTAAGGTGCTCCTGGAGCTTCACATCAGGCAGAAAGCTGTGGTGAATATCCAAGAAAGCTGAATACATCTATGTTAACTTGATGATATTCATTAGAGAATGCATGTTAAACTAAATGCAGGAGCAGGAAACAATATAAAAATTATTTCAGTACTGAAGAGGTTAGCTATGAAAATGAAAAAAACAGCAGCCTTACTATTTCCAGAGAGTAGTTAAATGAATTAACCACTTCTGCATGTAGTGAATAACTGAGAAAGTTAGATTGAGATTGTGTTCTTATTCTGCCAGATGATGAGAAAGAAACTGGCTCCATTCCAAGAAGCAGACATTCCACAGAATGATACCTGAGTTATATTTGTTATAACTTTTTGAGCTATACTTGAGTTATACAAGCTTGATGTTCTTCTAATGTGCAAAAGCCTCTACATAGGGAAAAAGATTATAATTTCTGGAGGGAGGGAGAGCTTGTTCTGTGGTTTAACATGTCCTGTTCCCTGTAGTTAGGTATGACCCCTATCTTTCTGGCCCCTGAAATCAGACTGAGTCATGCCCACAGCTGAGTGACTGCAGTAACTCAGATGCAGTGACACAGATCTCTCCCAGCAGGGCTCAGGCCAAACTGGCTGACTTTGTCCAAGACTAGCTTCAGAGTGTGGTGTGACCTGATTTATACAGGGACAGCAACCTCGAAAGAGGATGGGAAGGACCACATACTGAACATCAGTGACTGTTTCCAAGATTATATTAATCAGGCTCCTCCTGGTCCTTCTGGTATCCTGATAACTAAGTCAGTATTCTCAATATAAGTTTTTTTAATTATTAATTAATTAAGACAGAGGTTAGAGCATTGGAAGATACATCAAAGTCTTCATCTAAACTGTGAGAGAAGAATCACTAGAGTCCTATGCTGCAGCTGTGTGTATGATGAAACTTTTTTTGCTATTGCCCTGAGGCAGAGTCAATTATTTCTCACTAGGAAGATTTTTCTGCTAACCCTGTAGATAAGATTTATTGGATTTGGACCACTGGATATTAAGCCTCTGGTCAAGAATCCATCTATTGCATTGTTATTGCATGCATGCTACAAAGCCTTGCGTGCCTCTCTTTTATGCCCTCTTAGCCTCGATCCTTCCCATTGACATCTCTTGTTTCCCAGCTAAACTCTGCCCCCACCATCCTTTTATTTGCTCCTGAGTAACAAAATATATTAATCTGAAATATGTCAAACAATATTATTCTCTCAAACTAACAAAGCCCTGGCATGTGTGTACCAAGTGCACACTGTTGGTTCTTTCCCATGCAAAACCATGACTGGATAGATTAGCTGGATCCAGGGAAGGCATTTGTGCTTTTCCATGGGTGCATGACCTGAAGGATGGAGGCTTATTTTCACAGGGAATCATTTAGTTTTGAAATTAATATCCATTAACTTTTCATGCATACACCACAGATAAAAAAGGCAGAAGATTCTGTTTTATAGGGTAATGAATATGGAAAAATGCACTATGCATAGAATAGAATAAAAAGAGCCACTACAGATGGCAGAGGTGATGGAGGAGCCCCAGCTGATCCCTGTGAGGAGGTTTACAGACTGTGCTTGTCCATGGTACCCCACCAAGAGACATGCTTCAAAGTTTCCCTTGAATTTAAGCAGTGTCACAGCCCAGTCCTTCACTTCCCAAATTCTGAGTGCACAGACTTTCTAACCTAGGCCCTGTTCTCTGTCATTCACATGTATATTTATGCTTTTGGAGCTCTCATTTTTAAGTACCACTATTTCCTAAATACTATTTACTAAATAGTATCTACCCTTTACTAAATATTTACTACTGTTTACTGAATGCTGCTGTTATTTGTTTAGTTTTTTTCCCAAAAGAATTCACCAAGAGGTTGTTTCTGACTTTGCAGCCCCAGTCCTATGCCTGGAGATCATTTGCCTTTACCAGCTGTGCAGGACCTCCTGCCTCCCAGGTCAAACCTGAGTAACTTGGGATATACAAAGGGAGAAACCTTCGTGCAACTGATTTGGGACGCTCAGAAAGCAGACAGGCCCTTCAAGCATTAACAGATGATAATTAGTAACTAGACCTAGCTCACATGCCAAATTATGTTTCCAAATCATTTCCTAAACCATGATACTCACTTTAATGAACTGTTAGAAAAGTAAATTAAAACCTCCAGGTGTGAATTCCAAGTGAAAGCCTTTAATAGAAAAATATACACACCAAGAAATTATCATCTATTAATAATATTGAAAGAATCAGGTGGTGGAAATTCTAAGCCAGACAAGGTAAAGTGACATTACTTTTGGCAAGTTGAGCCAGAAGCTCGTGCACTTAATAATCCATCCAAATGATGGACAGGACAGTCAATAAAGCAGCAGAAGATTAACAGGGATGGAGTTGGCTAAGGAGAGGTGAGGAGTGAGGACGCAGCCTGCGAGCAGCCCTGCATCCCCAGCAGGCCAGATCTGCACAGGCAGGAGAATTCAGGGGGTTGCTGCTTCCTCCCCTCACAACAGTGCTTTTCACAAATGATCCACAAATAACGGTGATACAAAAGAGAGACCAGTGAGTTTAAGTGGACACCATTGTGAGAAGGGTGAAGTAATGTCTCCATATAAACACTGTGTGAAATGTGTGAAGAGGTATGTTTATAAATAATATATATATTTGTGTATTTTTCTGAGTATTTCCAGCTAGAGACTTACTGCCTTGGCTGCTAGATAAGTCAAACAAGAAATATAAAGAATTGATGGTCAAGTATGCACTTACATGTTGTCAATATATGACAGCACACAAACACATCTACATATGTATACATGACACGTAAAAGAAGCCAGAAGCATTCCAGAAAACCATCAGACAGTTATTGATTCTGCTGGTTCATTCAGGAACTGAGTACAGAGAGTGTATATATGTAGGAAAACTGATAGATTTTCTCGTGCAGAAAGCAAAGTTAAAAAAAAAGAGAAAAAATATTTCAGAATATTTCCAAGCAAATGCCAGACACTTTCTTTAATCTCAGTTTCTTCAAGCTTTTCCTTGTTTATTACTCTGTTTGCTCCTGAGGGCATCTGAGCCCATTGTGGGAGTGAGAGTTAACTCAGTCTAAAATGAATTACACTTTCAACTTGGACATCACCAGTTTGGTCTCCAAGAGAATGGTTATTGCATATGAAAGGGTATAAATAAGAACCGTGTGACTAATGAAGCCAACCCTGTCATCCAGATGGCGAGGAGTGATTGGAAGTTCTGAGAAGAATCCACAGACAATAATTTGTTCACATAAGTGATCTGACAAACAATTATGAATAAGGAATGAAGTAATATGTCACATTCTTCTTATGGATACTTTGTAGAACTGGAAAAATTTTAAATTATTTCAATAAATGATTCTTTAGGAACAGTTTGACCAGATGCAGATATAACAAATAGGGTGATATATGACCCCATTGGGTGGCCATTAAAAAAGGTAGTGGAGAGCAAATAATATGTGCTTAGGAGTAAGGTAGCAGTCATGTGACAAGAATCTTCATGAAAAATCAGTGCTTAAAGTGAGGAAAAAGTAATTTGTTATATTTAAGCTGAAATAATGGTCCAGTACCCAGACATATATTGAATAAAAAGTTGTAAGTCTATTCATTTGCCTTTTCTGGTCGTGACCTGCTTTAATGTGTAAATGTCTGAAGGAAAGCATGAAATGTGGCACTCTAAATTTAGCTTTTATCAAGTGGAAAGCACCTTTCAGACTGGAAAACTACAATGCTGTGACGGGAATGAGAGTTGGGGACTTTAAGCAGACTTATTCCCTATGCAGACCTGTTGTCTTTCTGAGACCGTTTAACATAAAAATGTGATGAAATTTAAAGAGAAACAGATGGTTAAAAGGAATTGCAGGTTTCTGGAATTACTCATCCCATGCTAATAAAACAGAAGTTCACAACCAGAACTCACCTGGTATCATTTTGAAGATGGCTTTCAGGAGAAACCTGCAGCTTTAACACCTGCAGTTAGCCCAAAGATACGTGACTGTTCCCTAAGCGTTTCTTATCATTCTTTCTTTCAACAACAAAAAATAAATGGAACAGCTAAACAAGCTGATAGCTGTGATATAATTTTCCTGCCTTTGCTGAGGGATACTGAAATACCCTGAAGAACTTTTTTCTTGACAAGCTTGCTCTACCACACGTGCAATATTTCCACAGCATAATGTTTGTTTGGCAAAAGGTTTTTTACCTGCGTCTATGATGGCAAAGAAGAGACTTGGGAGTTAAATTCTCTTCTTGTCTTAGAAAATGATCCTGAGTATTATCAATGGCTAGTTTAATGCTTCCTAAGGAGAAAGTTTCAAAGTTTCATGACAGAAACCAGAAAAGAGAGAGGCAGGTCTCTGCAATTTAGGCACATGCTCTGCTCTGGTTCTGCTATTTCCCACACTGAGTCTGAAAGACCTTTTCTGCTTTGTGCAAATACTTAAGTACCGGGTGAGAGCTGCTGTACAGCCTGGTGATGTATAGTTGTTGTGTAAAGCACAACAGCAGCTTCTGCATTCCTGCATCTTTGCTATGTCAAGTGTTCTAGTTACGAGATTCTTACACTGATTTCTTTCTCATTCTGTTTGATATGGAACACCATTTAGGCCAAAGGTTATTTTAGCAAATCAGTATTTTCAGACAAAAGACCATCTAAGAACCACCCCAACAACCTCTGCTGAAGATGCAATTCCCTGCAACTGTGCAAGAATGTTTTGAAAGCCTATTCTCAGATTGAATATAAACATGTGCTTGTTTATATTCCATCTGAATTATTTGAAAAATAATTAAAAAAAAAAAAAACGTATTTAAAACCAATCCCAGAAGAAAGGTTGCATCATTAGGCAATTCTTATTCACATTATTCATTATCCTACTGCAATGAAATAAGATGTATGTACTCTGTCTCTAATATACAGGTACTCTCCCTACATACAGTTAGACATGTATGTATATATATGTATATATATGAATGCAGTCATATACATATAGAAAATGATACAGATGTGTACAGTCTATACAGTAAGGAGTTCAGTTCAGCTCCAAACTGAACACTCCCTTGCATCTTTGTTCTTGTGTTAATAAGCATCAGTAAGAAGGAATACAAGTAGGATCACGGTATGAGAGAAACAATCTTCTCCTGAGGAGCAACAGCAGGGATTTTCTGCTACAGTGTGCTACTGTAAGTGCATTCATTGGAAGGACTAAGGAGGTCAATTATTCTTTCCTCTATGGTTATGTTTTAAGGCTATTTATATATCCTTCCTTTAGAAGAAACTCTGTATGTACCACCATGGCTCTGGCAGACATCTAAAACACAGATGGTACCAGAAGCAGTGTACATAGACCCTAAGAAGTCACATCTATTGCATGATACAGTTTGACACTAGAGTGGACCAGAAGATAGCTCACAAGCAGTAGGGATGGTAAGGGTGGGTAGGGGTAGGTAAACACATCTAGAAAGCTCTTAGAGCATGTATATGGGACAGTTTCTTGAGTAAGATTATGATACCAAATGAGTAAGATCTGATTTTGGAGTGACCACAGGCTGGGAGCCCTCATGTCTCATTACGAACATGCAGGATAAAGGGAAGCGAGTGGCTGCCAGCAGCAGTGGCAAGAAGCAATGCTTTGCTGGAGCAGCAGTGTGCAATGTCTGGCTTGGCAGATGGCTGTTGACTGGACAGCCGGCACTATGGAAAGGACCAAACGCTCAAATACAAAGGTGGAGACCTTCCAGATTTCTTACTGAGATACTGTTGGACCTCTGAACTGATAGTTTGGGCCTTTGAACAAAATCTTGGAAAAATGCTATGGAAAAATGTATTATTTTTAATAAGATTGATGTTAATTCTTTTATTTTGTATAATAATAATAAGGCTCTCTGCTTCCATTCCTCCTCAGCATCATTCTCAACCCTCCCTCTGATGCAGTTAATGAATAGAAGATGCTCTGATAAACAAAACAAGTTGTTAATCCTTTAGCAATGAACTAATGAAACATTCTCAAGAACATTGGGCCCATCTGAAAAGATCAGTTTTATTAACTGCTACCCTAACACCAAAATATGATTCTGTTTGGTCCTGTTTCTGGCTCTGCTGCATACAAGAAGTGCAGTGAAACTTGTTCAGATAACAAGCTTGCTGTCTGAGTCCTTACAGAGCTCCAGCTGTCCTTAAATCAATTGCTTATCCCAAGACAGAATGACCTGGCTCCTAACAAGTATCAACATGAAGAAACAAAACTTTTAGGTTAAAACAAAACAAGTGGTTGGTTAATGAAACTGCTTGTTAATTTTGAGTGGCTGCATTTTATTCTGTCTGTGAGAGAAATGCAAGTGCTAAAATACTTCAAAAAAAAGTGGTGCCATGGAAAATTTCATAAGAAAGCTTTACTTGATCAAATCGTTGCATCTCCCAAGTAAAGCATGGAGTCTTTAAATAGTACCTATGTTATGCTTTTGGCTTGACCTCTGGTTAATTTGCTGAGCAGATCATATGGTGTTGTTGCAGTTCTACAGCATGACAAGAAGCTGTCTTAACTTAAATATCAAATTCTAGGGACCACTTTAGAGTATAAAAGGCCCCAGTAAACAGGCATTTTTGGATTGCTTCCTTCTGTGTACAACACACTATCGAGGCTTCTCATGCATCATTTAAACTCTCTCCAAGCTGGCAATGCTCTGTTAATTTTCCTAGTTCAGCCACATACTCAGAAATGTTCATTTTCTTTTTATTCTGCTTATAAAAACAGAAATGCTCTTCAAATTACCAGTGACTCTGGGGATAGGTAATTTTGGAAGTTTTTTCCACATTATCAGTAAATGTTTTGGCTGCTGCTCTAACAAAGGCTTTTAGCCTGCACAGCAACTTGTAGGTTTTTTGCCCTCATTGCACTCAGGATAAATAACACCTTTATCTCATCAGCAATGCTATTAGAAGTGGTTCAGGCTTTTTACTGAGCATGCTATTGAACTATCAGGCAGATCCATTTTCCCTCTACAAAAGTTATTTTTAAGCCCTTCACTTTTCTCCCCTGTTCTTTCAGTAGGATTTTCACTGGGTCTGTCACTGCACGTGGGATTTATGCCCATTTATTGTCAAACATTCAGCTTTTACATCTTCTGGTACAAAGCCAGGACATAAAAACTATGCAGGCACTTTTAGATCCTAATTTTATGTATATATTACATATCATGAAAGGCTAAGCTGTTTTCTTAGCACTGTGATAATTATTTTCTGATTCCTTCTAAACCACAGAATATGGCCAACATGTACTTGCATAGAAGGGCTTTGAGGAGACACTAACTTCTTCCTATACCCTGTAGGAAATGTATAACCTCCAATTTCCAGAGGAAAGAAACAGCTATGAATTCATCATGGAACTCTTAAGTATTTGCTTGACTACTTATTGCACCTGCACCTTGTTAAGAACACAGATTAAAAAGCATAAAGTATGAAATAAATAAGTTATAAATATGCTTCTTCTTGTTGGTCTGATCTTTCTGTTCTCCTTATGTCCCCCATGCTCCTGTTTTTGAGTTCTCATTGCTCAGGTGAATTAACAGTGATATTTAAGGACACTACAGCCTGACAAAACTATTTTACATTTCTTAAAACTTTAAAAATTATGCTTCTGTTAACTGGCCATGAAAGAGAAGTATGTGGGAAAAAATTAGTGGCATCAGTTCACAAACTAGAAAATGTTTCTTTCTCTAGAGATCATAATTTTCATAAATGAGCATGTGTGCTCCTCTTACAGGGTACCTGGAATGGCTGCATTTAACCATGACTGAACAAAACAGAAGAATGACAAAAGGTGCTTTAAGATTTAGTCCAACCCAGCCTATGTACTTCTAATGCATATGGAAGCCATTCAGGAAAGTATATTGCTTTTTTTGTAAGCTTTCTTACCTGCAGAGACGGATTTTTTTGATTGTGCTGTTGCTGGGTTTTTGTTTGTTGTTGATTTGTTTGTTTTGTTTAGTTTCTGGGTTTGTGGTGGTTTTTTTATTTGTTTGGGTTGGGTTTTTTCTGTTTCTTTTATTTTGTTTAATTTCTAGTAGACTGGTAAGAGAGTTTATATTATTTACTAAAAGCCAAGCACTGGTGAACCGTGGGTATAGTCACATCAAGTATCCATTTTTCTGTGCTGATTCTTTGTCTCACGTCAGCACTTTTTGATTTGTTAAGTGGAGTTTCTCTTTGAAAAATAAATTATCCTTCAGTTGTAAGTCTTAACTTTCTCAAATTTACAAGCTTTATTTACAAGCTTTATTTACAAGCAGTGCTGTCACTTGTCTGCTAAGCTTTCATGATGTGCAACATTATTTCCAAATAAGCTCGTCCTACCAGAAACAAACAAACAAAAAGTCCCAGTGCATGGGCTATAATATATCAAATCTTCGTGTTACAGGTAAGGTTTATAAATAACTCTCTGAAGTCCTTCTCAAAGATGCACCCCTTGTAGATGCTCAAAAGAAAGCTTCAGAAAGCCCCTTTCTAAACTTCAGAGATTTTTATAAGAAAGTAAGGCTTGAAAGACAACGCCCAGGTACAAAAACTGTTTACAACTAAGTTCAGTCTGTATAGTAGACCAGAATATTCTGACAGTCTTAATGACTCAAGATCTTACAGCATGTCACAAAGTCAGTGCCAATTAAACACAGCCTTGCTTTTCAAGGGGATGGCATGTAACAGGCAAGCTTGTGGTTGTTTCTCTGTCCTTGGTGGCAAGGTAACTGCCAATCTAGAGCCTTACAGGTACTTTTCTTAATCTGAATGAATACTGATTATCTGGTATTGCATCCCTTTCCTTTTTTTACACCTTATCCTTTGTCCATCCAGGTATGCTTCCTGATGGGAAAGACCCTTGAATGACATGTGTACTGATGGTGCCAGCTCTCCAGAGCAGCAGTGAGGTCCCTGCTGTAAGCAAGGGTGGCTCCCCCTAACCCAGTTCCCCATTAACCTGTCCCTCTTAACTTTGGGTTTCACCTGCCATATATAACCTGCAAGTTAGAAGGTTTTCATGACTAAACCACTTCAGACAATTTGAGAAATAACTACCTTCTCCTTTTTAATCATTTCACATACCGACCAGACATCTTCCTCCTTCCCCAAACCCACAAGTATTTTTTTTTTTTAGAACTGATACCTTGTGGTCGGAAGATCTGTCATATGCTGAAACAGAAGTGAAGTCAAGATAAACTTTGGAGATCATCTAAAACTGGTTGAAGGAGTGGCCCAAGACTGAGGAACGAGATGCCATGTAGACTAAGTATGGATTAAAGCCACAACCTTTGTAAAGTTTCTTTATCGAAAGGAACGTATACTTTCATACCCTTCCTTTTAACAGCCATCACAAATAACACTATAGAGTTTTTCTGTACAAAAATGTCTTTATATATGAAAGAATAGCACGTACCACGTGGTTTTAGTTATGTAACAAAGATGGAAGAAAGATCTACGATGGCTATCTGGCTTAATGTGCTTTGAAAAGATGGCTGGAGAATGTAGTTGGTTTAGGAAGACTATATAAGAAACTGAAGAGACTAAATGAGAGCAAAAAATTTTTGATAATGTAATTAATGATGACCTGAATTAACTTTATTGTTAAAAAATTAATTAAATAAAAATAAGAAAGCATTTGCATTTTCCTATTTGTTTCTTTATGGATAGCATAATAATGTAGGTTAAAATAAAAGATGTTTAGACTGTCACTTGACTGCCTAGACTCAGCCTAGAGGTGTAAAGAGAAGATGAAATTAAAAACTAAATAATCTGGGAACAGCTGAAGTGCAGGAAATGCCATATTATTGTTTTACAGAGGGATTTATTCCCAGATGATTTTTTAAAATATTTTTTAAAATTCAAATCTATTTTTATCTCCTCTTTGTGAAGTCAGAAGAGTTATGAATACTTCTCTTGGTCATTTTACGAGACTTGACTGAATTTTTTTACCACGCAAGTCACTGTCTTAAAAGGTACCTTTTTCCCTTTACTACATTCTTGTTAAGAAATTGTGGAATAGCATAATTTCTTGTCTTCACTTCTCATGCTTATCAAGACAAATGTTTTTGATTACCGCTAGACTGGGCTTTGTTGCAACTGTTCAACAATTGCATTATCAGTCATTTTACTATCAGTCTTTATACTTCATCAGTTAAAATATGTTTTGTCCCCATGGTGTAATTTCTTGGTGTTTCCTTGCAGAGTTTTTACAGAATTAAATTAATGAGTTCTGTTTGCTAAAAGAAAACACTATATCCACAGCTCCATTTATTTGATGTATCCAAGTAAATACAACTCAGCAATTTGACTTGACTAAATGGTTTCTGACAAGATGTTGGAGTTACAATGAAAGAAGCAGTTAGCATGCTGTTGTATCTTCTATCCAGTGCCTGTAAGGTGATTGTATTAGTTTCTTCAAGACTCTGTGCTAATTTTAACAAGAACATTAAAAGTAATTTTCTGCATATTCTTTTCACTTTTACTAGGCCTTTAAAATCAAATTGACTTCATCAGTCGACCTCGAGAAAGGGCATTCATATATCAAATGATAAAATATCTATACACTCACTATATGTTTTTCTCAGCCTCATGGTTCTTGTCATTATTTCTTACATAAAACTTCAGAACGTTAGGTTATTTAAATACCTCGAGGAGTATATTGGGCTCCAGTAACCTGTCAAGTGAATTACACTAGTGTGTAAATGTACAGACTGTGCACAGGTTGTATTATTTATCATGATACCAGAGAGAATTATTACAATGTATATGCCTAAACAAGGTTTTTTGGTTTAACTGGCACTGTAGTACTAATTAGTTAGTCGGTCAGCATTGTGTATTTTCCTGTAGTTCAAATTTCTGGGGTTTTTTTCAGCAATGGAAGTCAGCTTTCTGTATAAATCTGACTTCTTCCTTCTAGCACTTGGTGCACAGTACCTCACTCCTGAGGGACAGAATAATCTTTGGGAGAGCTACAGCTTTCCAAATGTGACCCTCTGAAGGAAGCTTGTCTCCTAAAATCACTCTTCTGTTCCTTTTCTGTGATACGATACTCAGTTCTCATTGTGGGGCTGCAAGCTGAGCTAACTCTCCCCAGGCAGCTTTGGATACATTTATACAAATGATCAAATCTGTGAAGTCATTAAATGAAAAGGCTTTTGAAAATAATCCAGTGTAATGAAAATTCCTCTCTTTACATAATACAGAGTTTGCTATATGATGAAGCAATTATTTTGCTTCAGACTTTGCAGGTGATTTCCAAGAAACTCCTGCTGTCACATTTTGGCAAGGTTTTATTTAAAGATTTAAAGATGTTGAAGATTTTTTTTGCCTTAAATATCAGAGTTGGAGATGTCATGCCTGCTTTCATGTGGACAAATCAAAGGTGGATAGGCAAGTGACTGTAAGGCATGTTAACATTTTATTTGGCACATACGCTGAAAAATTTCTAAATAAATTGAAAGATAGTTGTGCAGACTTAGTGCACTGCATGGAAGCTTTCTGCCTTGGAAGAGACATTGTGACCACCTGTGAAAGAACACTTCTGAGAGCTCTGTCATATGACAAAGTGTTTTCCTGATGAACCTTCTCAGTCCTTAGTACTTTTGTAACCAACCATTACACAGAGATTTCTGTTCACATTTTTCCCACCTTCCAGCTCACTGAAGTTCACCCATCATCTTTCCTTGGCTCATTCTTTGTTTTTCATGTGGACACATACAGTTATTTCAAATATATAATCCCATAATGTTCTGTAGTCCCTTCATAGCAGCTTCTATCTGCAGAAGGAACAACTGAGTGATACACCTCACACACTCTCTAGAGTGGACACCATTGTCATGTCTTTGTGCTGTCCGAGCAAAAAGAAAAACTGTCACATACTCACTCGTGTGCTGCATATTGAGGCTGGAGGAGCCACAAAACTTCCTATTTCAGACCAGAGAACTAGATAGAGTACACTGTATTTTCAAGCAAATGTTATTGCAGGAAGCAATAGCACTGGCTATCATTTGGAGTATTTAACACTTAGCAGGAAAAATGGTGCAAACCCAGTGATTAAATTACCGATCCTGGAAATAGGGTCTTTTGATGAAGCAAAAGGATTTTGTGGAGACCTGTTGCTTTCAGCTAAGTGTTTTGGGGAGGTGAGAGAGAAAAAAGGAATCCGAATCTTATACATTCCTTCCTCTTCTCTTTCCCTCTTAGGTGCTTCTTTTGCTACTCTTCACTTTTCATCCTCTGCTGCACAAAGCCTTCTGGGGTCTCAGTCTAGTCTCCGTGCCTTCCTGATATCATCTTTGCCCTTGCAAGCTTCCCCAGGGAAGCAAATGTCCAAAGTAAAATAAAATGTGTAAATACTCCAAGGTTTTCTCAATAATTTTAACTCACAGTAACATACACGTCAGATCTATCTCTGCACAGAACTGCTAATGAACTAATAAGAAATCTGACTTTTTAGGTCCACCAGGCTGCAAGTAACTGGGTATTCACCACACCTGATCAGATCCTCTAGTCCAGGCATTACTATCACAAAGCTATGTGCCACAGGCCAGTATTAAAAGACAGGAGTTTCATTAGTACTCACTACAAAGTCCTCTTGATTCATGCAAAAAAAATCCTAGTTTCCTAAAGCCTTTGGGGTCTTTTATTTGACTTTAAGGAAACTGAAACTGTAATGCTGGAAAATGGCAGCCTTTTCTCATTTTACTACATGCACTTCACACCACTGACATTAAGAGTTATAAATAAATGTTAGAGAGAAAATATATATGAATTCAGGATTTAGAAAAATCTCTACATATAGCAAAATATCATCTCTCCAGCACTTGCCGTTGTCTAGGTATTATTTAGTTTTATTTCTCTCACTAATTTTATCCAAAGCATGCAGTATGGGGTTTTCTACTATGAAATGGCAGTGATGTTTTTTCATTCCATCTTACACTGTGTTTAAATCACTTGATTTATTAGTTGCTATACTAATATTTCTAATTTTCTGCAGCAAATCTGAATTTGAGGCAAGCATATTTACTTACTGTGCAATAAAACTGGTTGTACAAAAATCTCTCCCTGCCAGTGCAATATAGCCTAGTAAACCATCCCTATGACAACTCTGGCTTTGTTTCTGTGGAGCAGACAGTGTTTCAGGGTTTTCTGTCAATCACAAGAGCATCTGCTTTTCCTTGTGGATATATCCATCCACAATTTAGAGAGTGTATGTTCAGAGATAACGGCTGATCTAATTTTGTACAGGAAAATAAATGGATTCAGATAAGGTGAGAGGGGAGTAATTGAGTTAAAATCTGTCTGGTGTGCGACAGCAGAGATCAGATATACTCTTCATACATTTTGCTAAAATTGCCATTAATAACCAGGGATGCGTGACTTTATCTTACTCTTCTCTGAATGGTTCTCCAAGCCAGTGATTTTCACTGCTAATTACCTAACAGCAGTATGTGTAAGTTCCTTTGTATTATAGTGACATCCTTCACACAGAGTAACCTAGGTGCACTTCTGTGAGGTGCAATAAATTTTTCAAATTTAAAAGATACTGTGGGTTTCTGTAGTGTTTTTTTTCTGTGATTCAGGAGTGGATGGAATTTGTTTTGAGATATGTTTTCTCATTGTTTGTTTGTTTGGGTTTTTTTGTAGGTTTTTTTTTTTTTTTTCCTCCAAAGATCCTGAGCATCATGATATGCAATTTACACTTTCTGTATTGGTTATTCAAATCTTCCCAGCTCCGTGCATTTTACATCCCTTTGCTTCAACCAATGTCTCACCAAATTCTGCAGTGTACAACATCAGGTTATAGCTAATGATTTATTTCTGTTACCAACTCCAGTACCCACAGGGTAGCAGACAGGTGTGCCTGTCTGGATACCACTGTGCTAGCAACTTCATCTTATCACAGATGAAGAGCTCTAAATAGAGCCCAAGATCCATTGTTCTTCTAATTGGACTCAACAAGACATTTGTGTTTGTCTGACCGCTTTTTTTTTTTTCAAGTAGAAGGCTAGCATAATGTACAGCTACCCTAAAAATGTCAGCCTCTAATGGAGAGGATACCCTTGAAGCAGCAGTGGAGCAGAGCAGCAAGAGGTTGTTGTCTGATCCTGTCCATGCCACCTGGCACAGATGGTGTGATGCAGTGAGCAGGTGCAGAGGAGAGGAGTGATAGGGGCAGGGCCACTGTATATGAAATTACGGAACATGAAGCAATAAGATTCTGTTGGATTGTGATCTCTTAGCGAGGGGTTAGCCCCTAGTCAGAGAGGAAAGTATCATTAAGCCTCACAGATCTAACCCGCTTCCATGTCTGTTGTTCTGAATCCAATAAAAGCTGCACCTAGAATCCCTCTTTAACATCTGCCACTGTCAAAAAAACCCCACAAAAAGCAGTTCCACTGCCTCAGTGCATCTTTTGCCCTGATTTTTGCAATATATGCTGGACTGTAATGTATTGGAACTAACCTGAACTAACCTTAAGCAAGTTAGCTTAGAGCCAACTTCTCATCAGGAGAAATTAACTCCCACAGATTTCCAAGTACACTTAGCAGGTTGATTTAGGTACCACTGTTATTTGCATATAACTATTGTTTTCCCATGGGATGCAATCCAATATACTAGGTGTAGGAAATCCCTAAAATGCAGATTTCTAGAAGTTGTAGAGGAGTCGAAGAGAAGTACTCTATATACTTAACATGCTCTTTTGCCCATGCTCTTTTGCACCCACTGATTCTTCTTTAGGGCAACTTCAAAGAAAAGATACTGGGCCAGATGGGCCAGGATGGCCATCCCTACATCAGGTGGAGCTCCAAAATGTTCTGCATCACAGTATGAATGATCCCTTTCCTTCTACTTTACAGGTTCCCTTGAAATAATTTGAAGAGGTCATACTCTGAGTCAGCTGAGAATAGATACAAGGTCTTTGAACTACAGTCTGTACCTAATAACAGACTCCTTTTCTTTTTCTGAAATAATATCACATTTGAGATTTGGAGGAAACTTTCCTTCTTTATATTTGTCACAGAAAATGTTCCTGCCCATTCAGTTTCTGTTTTTTTGGTGGACTTTTTTTTTGTTTTTCTGAAAAGAAAATTATTATTTCTTGCAAGTGTAGCTTTATAAATCTGTTCCATTTGTTAAGATATATGAGTACCTGCAAGGGATGATAGAAATATTAATATATGCTAGGAATATTTAAATGTACCTGCAGGTCTAACAATAAGTGCATTTGCATTATCGTGTTTCTTTTCTAACAACACAAAAATTTATCACCAAAACCTTCACTTGGTAGAGTCCGAATATGTATTATCTGTATGTGAATATTAGCCCTACAAGCCTCAAACATTTGGACCGCAGTGAATGTTGACTTTCTTCACTCATGTCTACATCCATCTTGACATATATGGAAACAGCTGTTGACATGTTTTAGGTTTACTGCTATGTTTTTCACTGGTGATTAGACTAAAAATCATTTAAGTTTCTTTGGGGGTCGTGTTTGCTTGTTTGTTTGTTTCTAGAAGATTAAAGTTGAATCTATTTCTATTTAAGGGATCAATTTTTTTAAGCTAATTTTTTCACATTTCACCCTAAATAAGAGGGAGTCCTGCCACATATTTTTCTGAGGTGTTTTTTGTGATCTAAATGCAATCTTCATTAATATGTTTGAACAGTAAGATTTTCAGAAACACTTCACACTAGCCTGACATTGTTACTATAGATTTCTGATATTTAGACATAAAACCAGTGCACACACATCTATTACTTTTGGCTGCAACGGCAAAATATTTGAGAAAAACCTTTTACTCTAACATTTTGCACTTTTACAAGTTAATGTAGTTTCTTTATATTGATGATCCTTAAGGTGCCTTCCAACCCAAACCATTCGATGATTCTATTAGTTTAGTGACCTCATACCCTTTTACAGTATGAATGGGCAAAATCTATTGACACCATACCTAGCTAGCATTAGCAATAAACAAAGGAATTTTGATTATGCAGCTTCCTGAATTCTCTTGTGTTATATACCCTGTCCTTTCCAAGCCCATATTAAACAACTATATTTGCCTAAGGCTCCATACTATTTTACCTTGCTGCTTCCACTTAACTATTCTGTGATAAATCCATTGGCACCAGGTGCATTTTAATTCTTTCTTTGACAGTTTATCTACTCAGGAGTAATTTTAAAGCCTTTTAACATTGCCTCTTCATTTCACTCCCTGTTCCTATCACTAGCCCCTTTAGTAATCTGTCCCTGAGTCACAGCCTCCTTAGCTTCTTCCATGAGGTATGAAACAAAGCAATGAACCCAGGCTTCCAGTGATATCAACCTTATCTCTATCATTAACAAGTTTTTCATGCCCTCTTAGCTCTCTGTCCTCACTGATGTGGGCCTGGATCTTTGCTACTTATGCTGCTAACATGGCCTCGTTGCTTGTCTTTTGTATTTCCTTTGCTCTGTTTCTGCACTTTTTCTACTTTAGTTCCTTATCAGTTTTTTACACGGGTTTAGCTTCTATCTTTGTATACCTTTTCTCTTCTGATTCAAATTTTTAATTTTCTCTAAGCTGCTCTCTTCTCTTACCAATCACCTTGCTAAGCTCTTTACTGAGCTGCATAAATCTTTCCTTAGTCATCTTTTCTCTCGTGTGGACTCCTATCCAAACAGCAGCTCCTCAGCTGTGACAGCCACCAGCAGAGCAGTGAAAGTCTTTGTACATAAATTTGGAGAGGTGGGATTTTCAAAGCACATGCATGTGGTTTGTAGTACATGACTGCGCCATGACTGGGCAGACTGGCTTTACAGGCAGCCTTTGTCCTGAGGATTACCTTATGAGACTATGGAGGTTCAGCTACATTGAGAAGCTTGGTGCCTTACTGTGAAGCATAGAAGATAAATCTGCCTCCCTTGGAAGTTTGGCAAGCAAAGAGGAACAATTCAAATTCATAAAGGATTTAATTCTGTTTCTGGGTTAAAAGTGGATGAGGGTGGGGAACTTGAATTCTCATAGTGTCTGCTCACAGCCCACCTCCAACATGGCTTTCTCTGAGATGTGGTAGGTGGGTTCAAACGAGAGGCAAATACTATCGTCGGGTTTCCATTGTTTTGATAGGAAAATTCCCTCAGGAAGGGCTGGGGAGAGAAAGGCAGGAACTGTTTAGCTACACCTTGTGCATTGCTGGCACTACATTCACCTACGCAATAAAGTTTCTGGTTTCATGCTACCTTACTGCATGTTGCCTTGTCAGCTTCAACCGGCTGTGCAGCCTTGGACAAGTTATCTTCTAATATGTGAGGTAGTGAGCAGATCAACAGATCTGTATTTTTCGTCTTTAATTACCTGTATTTCCCTTCGTATCTTCTCCTCTATTTTCTCCTGTTAGGGAGATTTCTGTTTAAAATAAAAGCTGATGCCAGCCTGACAGGAGAGAAGCCAAATGAATTCATAAAATCGCAGGCATTCTGCTGAACGGATTCCAGCGCCATTCAGTTCCTGCAATCTGTAGCACTACCAACACATTTTAAAGACCAGCAGGTAACTTTTCACCATTTTTGACAAGCCCCACTTCTGGAAAAAACTTGGTGCCTGGTGGATGGGGAAGCTGTTCTGATAAATCTAGAACTTCCCCACACTTCATGTATGACAAATATAGAGCAAGCACAAAAGATAGATGGTAGGGTGCTTCTTTGGTTAGACTCAGTATGTTAGGTCTTCTCCCATTTCTGCCTCTGCAAGAACAGGCACCACACTCTTGATATTTAATCTTCACAAAACTAAGATTATTAATTTTAATAAGTTTTAATCTTAAATATTGCTGTAGTGAAGTTCAAGGCACTGTGAAGGCATTCAGTAAGGCATTTGACACTGTTTCCCACAGCATTCTGCTGGAGAAGCTGTCGGCTCATGGCTTGGACAGGTGGACTCTTCGCTGGGTTAGAAACTGGCTGGATGGCCAAGCCCAGAGAGTGGTGGTAAATGGAGTTAAGTCCAGTTGGCAACCAGTCACAAATGGTGTCCCTCAGGGCTCAGTTCTGGGACCAGTCTTGTTTAATATCTTTATCGATGACCGGGATGAGGGGATTGCATGTGCCCTCAGTAAATCTGCAGATGGCACGAAATTAAGTGGGAGTGTCAATCTGCTTGAGGGCAGGAAGGCTCTGCAGAGGGATCTGGACAGGCTGGAGCAATGGGCTGAAGTCCTGGGGCCAGACCTGGGGGTGCTGGTGGACAGCCAGCTGAACATGAGCCAACAGTGTGCCCGGATGGCCAAGAAGGCCAACAGCATCCTGGCCTGTATCAGAAATGGTGTGACCAGCAGGAGTAGGGAGGTGATCAGACCCCTGTACTTGGCACTCGTGAGACCATGCCTTGAGTACTGTGTCCAGTTTTGGGCACCACAATACCAGAAGGACATCGAGGTGCTGGAGCGGGTCCAGAGAAGGGCAATGAAGCTG